>JAJOZX010008884.1:0-47500 GCA_023014485.1 Bathynomus jamesi | reverse complement strand
ATTAAGTTGGATTAGGTTAAGTTAAAGTATTAGGTCCGAAATCTGAACCGGATTTGGAACCCACAACTTTCAAATTTAAAGCCCGGCACTATTGATAACCAATTACAAATTTCATAATATTCTCTCAAACTATTTGCATTTCTTTATATTTATTATATTTATTCATTTATTCATGAACTGAATTGAATAACTTTTATTGATAAAATTGATATGTTTTATTTTTAACCCTTTGTCGGGCAGTGTGACTTTGCTGATTTTGTTTTGGCTAACGCCAGACGATTTTATTCAGTTTCGGAGAGATCTCAGTGCAGTAAATAATTAAGCAAACGTCTCTTAACCCTTTACTGCACATAGGTCTTTTCGAGACTGAATAAAATCGTCTGGCGTTAACCAGACCAAAATCAGTAAAGTTACACTGCGCGATAAAAGGTTAACATAAATAATTGCGAAATTGGACTCTTTATTTTATTTAATTTGGCCCTTAAGCTTTAGGTCAAGGCTACACGAGCGCTTTGTCGCTGCAACGAAGTTGTAACGACAAATCGCAAAGAATCGGTAGTGTTGATTCCTATGGGGCAAGCTACACGGCAGAGAGTCCCTGCGACAATTAATCTCTGTTGCATCCAGCTGCGTTGTATTGTTCCAAGTGTGGTAGGCCACACGAACGACTTTGTCAGCGTCACTGCCACGTGGCAGTGATGCTAAAAACTAAAAATGAAGAAATTGCAGCGATGTGTCGCGGCCCATGTAGTTTGTAAGTCGCTCATGTAGCCTTGGCATTAGGCTTTACTTGGCTAAATATTACGAATGCACAATATGAAGAATTATATAATATAATTTATAAGGAAATTCAGAATTATTACAAAACTTCAGTCTAATGGCGGAGCTGAAACCCATCCCCTTTAAGAATGTAAAAGCTGATTAATGAAAGTGATGGAATAAAAATAGACATTCGAGGATGGCAACTGAAGTTTGTCTAGATAAGTCTAGATACTTTAATCAAACTCTGCCAACACGAGATAAATTGAGTGTAATTTATACACATAATGGAATAAGTTCACAATAAGAAACAGATTTATTATAAACACAACCTTTCCACCTTTTCTAAGGTCTACATAAGGTGGGCTAAAGACTTGATAAAGATGAAGACTTGAGAAATACTTGATAAAGATCTTAAAATAGGTCGAAAGCCGTTTGTAATAAATGCATTACCAATTGTAGCTTTTGTATCTGAATTTGAAGCTTCTCATAAATGAAAATATTCACTTAACGTGTATTTATCAAACTTAAAATAACGTACAAAACACCGATGCATTTATTTACTCATAAATTCAGTCAATATGCTCACCTTTACTCTCAGCATGAATATTTAAAGGGGTCTATCGATGAGAAGTCAGCCATTATTGTTTTTCAAAGTTACAATTTCGGAAAAAAAAAATTCGTTTACAAACCTAAAATTTATAAAAAGCTTAAAAATTACTAATTGATGATGACTGGGTTTGGCTTTTGAAATTTTATTACCCATCGCCCAAAAATTAATAAAATATTTAAAGGAAAACGAAATAGTACCAATTACTAATTTTTTATGCTCTTAGAAATTTTTTGTTTGAAGGAGAACTTTTTTTCGCGAAACTGTGCGTAACAGCTTGTCCTTGCGCGGTGTCCGAGTGGTTGCAATAGGCAAGGCAACATGCAACATCCGAAATTCATTTCCGCACTTAGTGGGAATGGATGTGTCACAAGAATCAACTGATTAACAGAGTGAATGGCCGACCCGACCCGACCCGACCCAGACGCCGGCACCCTGGAGCGAACTCAGAACGTCAACGCCTAGAGCCCGACACCAAAACCATTAAGCTACCGGAAGCCCAAGTGGTTCCATCTCGAAAAAATTGACTTAAAATTATATGGTTTGCATCTCGCCTTCTCACTTCATGTAGAGGCCCACCGCGCCATTTGTTGACGCTCGGTGTTGTTGTACTTACAACAGGGTTACGTCATGACTACATCGTAACGCCGCTTCCCGTTAGAGGCTAACCGACGTTGTGTCTGATCAGTAGTTGGATAGGAACCATCCTCCGCTTTCAGATGATGCAGCGATCTTCAGATGGTCCGGATCCACATAAAGCAGTGATCCCCTCCGTCACGTGACCTTCGCCGTTACGGAGAAGGTTAAACACTCCGCCCCCTGAAGAACACTCATTCGTTCATTCTTCCACACAGACTGGCGTCGGTTCAAAGAATTTCACCCCCTTCTACTCTCCGCAGTCCATGGCAAGTTTATATTTTTTTAAAGTGCACGTTTTAGTACTTTGTTCGAGGATAAATATCAGGTCATCCCATAAGTAATGTCGTTTTTTAGATCGGAATTTGAAGGACAAAAAAAAACTCAACTGAAACTTTTTAATCTCGTATATATTTTCTATCGGAATCAATGACACTCTGCCAACGTCCTACAAGCTTTTCAATGCCATGTTTATAAAATTCAGGCGGTTTTGAGGCAAAAAACAGTACAAAGACTGGTGTGCAGATCATCTAAGAAGTATACTGTTTCTCGTCAAGATAGTTTTGCAGACTCCTGAAGAGATGATAATCTGAAGGCGCAAGGTCTGGAGAATATGGAAGATGTGGAAGTTTTTCCCACTCAAGCTCATCAATTTTTGCAGAAGTGATCCGAGCGGTATGAGGACGTGCGTTGTCGTGGTGGAACACGATTCCTTTCCGATTAACCAAAGAAGGTATCTTTTCTTTTAGTGCAGTGTTCAATCGATCCGGTTGTTGACAGTAGACTTGAGCGGTGATTGTTTGGTTGTGTGGTAAGGTTTCAAAGTGTATTACACCACTTTTATCCCACCAAACACTAAGCAACACCTTCCGAGGGTGAAGATTTGGTTTTGGCTGTGGTGTCGCTGGTTCTCCGGTACAAACCCAGTGTCGACGGCGCTTAACATTCTGGTACAGTATACACGTTTTATCACCAGTCACTAAACGGTGCAAAAACGGATCTTGGAGTTCACGGGAATAAAGAGCTGTGCTAATGTTTACCCGCACCCTCAGACTGTCGACCGACAATTCATGTGGCACTCATTTTCCTAACTTTGGCACTTTCCCGAGTTGTTGCAAATGTCGATGGATGGTGGACGGGGATGAATTGAGTTTCTGGGCCAATTCTTCGACAGTTGTTGAACAGTCTTCTTCAAGTGCGGCTAACAGCAGGTCATCATCAAACTCAGCAGGGCGTCCAGAGTGTGCTGGATCTGTCAAACAGCAGTCACCATTCCTAAACTTTTGAAACCATCATTGACATTTCCTCACACGCAGAATATCGTTGCCATAAACGTCCTGAATGTTTCGCGTTGCTTCAGTAGCACTATTCCCTATTATATGCCTGATATGCTCTTCTGATACCGCCATGTTTATGAGGGGTTCACATAAAGCAAAACACACGTCTTCACTGGTCAAGGTGTGTAAAGTATGTAGCGAAACACGATAGATCTCCTCTTAGATATAACCTTCGGAAAATTTATGCTTAAACCGAGTAGGACTAGTTTAAACTTAATCTATCTTAAAAACGACATTACTTATGGGATGACCTGATACAATAATATACAATAAAAAACACGATAAAAAGATTGATATATTTGGTAAAAGAAGCGAAAACTAATTGCATTGAATACTATTTGCACCTAATAAACAAATACTTTTCTATGTACATAAGTAAGCGTGTAAAAACAACATTTAATAGTCATTTTACGTTAAATGTTCAAAATGTCCACCATTTACGCGCAAACATGCGGCGCAACGTCCCAAAACAGACCAACACGCAATAGTGTTCATACCATACTCATGTTAATCGATATTTTTAGGTACTTCATTGAACAATCGCATAGTACATAGTAAAGTTTTTGCTTATTAAGCGCAGTTAGTATCCAAAATGTGTGTCCACTATTTTCATTCACCCTGTGTATATATATATATATATATATATATATATATATATATATATATATATATATATATATATATATATATATAGCAGTCAAAACTTCAAAACGGGAGTAGAGAGGAAAGTAAGATTTATCTTTGGGACTAGTAATCACAAAACAAAACAAATTCATTTGCTTTTTGTTGGATTACTAAAAGGAAAAATAACAGCTGTTTTTTCATAATATATATATATATATATATATATATATATATATATATATATAATGTAAAAAAGACAAAGGAAAATATATATATGGAAATAAAGTATTTAGCATTTGGTTCGCTCAGTAAACAAAACGTGTGGAAAATATACTCAAAAATTCATAACTGAGCGAAAGAAAATAATGTGATAAATAAAAAAATAAATATATTGTCAACTACGAAGTCGGGTGTGTATTTGGTACCCAGTCATAAACAGCGAATAACTCGCTAACCAATTGTATATAAGATTACTTTTTCAAACCAATTAACCAACAATAAATTTTTGCCAAAAATTCCAGTAATTTTTTTTTTCCTTATAAATTTTACATTTTCGGCGAATTTCTTACCGAATCTAACGTAGTAATAAACTTTATATAAAAATCAAAACAAATGATGAACTCTTAAGAAGGAAACTACTCTTTCAGTCCAAATTGGTAATACCATTTTCAAGGAAAGTCGAGGACTGTATCCAAGTATTAAAAGTTGATTTTAGAGAAGTTGTAAAGGTATTTTATACGTTTGGAAATCTGGTTTCTCATCACTTTGCTGATGTCAGACGTTTGTTGTATTTCTTCTCTCAGTTAATGGGTTTTTAAGAGGCTATTATCAGATAGTTTGTGGTTTACAAATGCCTTTTACGCTCATAAATTGCAGCTATCTTCCAAATTATAGGTGTTGAAGTCAAATTCAAGTATCAAGTCTCACACACACACACACACACACACACATATATATACAGTATATATATATATATATATATATATATATATATATATATATATAATATATAATATATATATATACACACACATATATACAGTATATATGTATATATACACACACACACACACTTAAGTTAGGAATGAAGTTAAGTTAGGCCAGTAGAAATATATTGCCGACATCATACTAGGATCATGTCCCAAAATTTAGTGTTTAAATTTCGTGTTTTTTGAGATAGAAGAATCCATTTCTCGTGCATTTTTTGTGCACGGTTTGCATGCATGGCAAAGCGTGGAAAGCTATTTAAATATTTTTTCCAGCACTTAAATGTGTTAATTGTCGACAATTTAGCATACTGCTCGAAGGGGGGGGGGATGATGTTATTTGGCGTTTGAAAAAAAAATCTGTCTGTCTCCCTCCATATATACATAATATTACATGGAGACTGAAGTACGATACGCAGCATAGAGGTGGATTCATCCTCGCGTTGCTGGGTCACGTCCCACGCACATCCCTTACCACTACACCATCAAATAAAAAGGTTTCCTTTCAAGTACATTTTTTTGAGACTATCTGAAAACCACCTCTGCAATGCACATTTTTACCTCAGTCTCTCTATTAACATCAATCTTTCGTAGTTCTCTATAATCATATGTGTATATATATATATATATATATTATTGTACCTACATATATACATGCGTACCGTCCGTCACTTGACTTTTGCTATTACGAAGGATATTAAACAACAATACCCTACGTACGTAATACCCTGCAACACACAAATACCCGTACAAATAACGCAGGAAAGAACCGTAATTATTTATACATACTTTTTATCTACGATCCATTACAACTAATATCCATTAAAATTGATTTAAGATCGAGGGGGACTGTAAAACGCGAATGACGCATACACATAATTACAGAATCACCTCATACGCAATATAAACACTTCACTCAAGAATTATTACAGTCGGCGAAAAGCGGTCTCTGTAGGATTTCCCCCAAGATCGACCAAACTATCGTTTCTCCTCGCGCTTTCGAACGTGGTATATTACCATTCAGTCGACCAGGCATCGATATATATATATATATATATATATATATATATATATTGCGGTGGGAGAACTTTAAGGACAAAATTCCTCTATTTTTATTACCTATCTGAAGCAAACGTTGTAAATTTTTATCGTAACGGGAATTGAATGCAGATTTGGGTGGGAATCTTTTTTCATTTTCATTTTTCATGGCACCCGGCGGAGAATATCAAAGGGCTGAGGAAGCGTGTATGAAGAGACATACGTATGTATGGTATGTATTATGCACTGAATATATATATATATATATATATATACGTACACGTTGTATACGTCCAAATTCGAATGTAATACTTTATTTCGTCTCAGTCCCATTGCAAATTGAGGTTGAGACGCGAGAGAAAGGACTAAATGAAATTAAACCACATGGCTATTGAGGGTTACTGGAGCAGAATTAAGGAGGGGGAGGGGGGGGGGTTGAGGAAATAAAACTGGAGGACATGGAAGGTGGACTTACTAGAAACAGAAAGAAGACTAAACTGAAGAGGACCAGAAGAGAAATAAAACTTATTTTAAGACGAATTAAAGTAATTATCTCGAAAATATTTCATAGACTAATGACCTTTTTTTCAGTCATTTTCTATGCTATCGATTCAGACTTAAAGGTACACTCTTATAATAATAATGATAATAATAATAATGATAATAATGATAATAATGATGATGATGATAATGATGATGATAATGATGATGACAATGATAATAATAATATTATTATTATCATAATAATAACAATAATGATAATAATAACAATAATGATAATAATAACAATGATAATATAATGATAATAATGATAATAATAATGATAATGATAATAATAATGATAATAAAGTAAAAACAAAATAAGAAAAAACGGGTTTTCTTAAACTCTCAAAAACTAAATTAAAAACGCTCTGTGGCTGACATACAAACTCAATCCTTATTAGAGTAACAGTCTGACTATATGACCGCGTTTAGATATATATACAGGGTGGCAAAAAAGTCGCGCATCATAGGAATTTTCAGTGTTGACTATAATATATTATTATTTTTTCTTTTAGGTAGGGGATGGCTGCGAAATTAACAATAGACGAGCTTGGGTGAACTTGGTTTTAATGCATGGAATAGCAGGTACAACAAATCGATGAATCTCTACAGAATTTAAATTCTGTCCCGATTCATCAATTTGTAGTACCTGGTATTCCATACATTAAAACCAAGCTCACCCTCTCGTCTATTGTTAATTCGCAGCCATCCTCTACCTAGAAGAAAAAATAATATATTATGGTCAACACTGAAAATTCCTATGATGCGCGGCTTTTGCGCCACCCTGTATACACACACACACAGGATATCCCATAAGTGGGGTCTCGTAGGAAAATTTATACATTAGAAGTAATACATTAGAAGTAAAACAAATGTTCACATTGATATCTTGTTTTGGGTCCTTTTTTTTGTTGCAGGTACAATAACACGCAGTGGCTAATATGGAAGTAAGTTACACTACTCAGGAAAAGGCGGAGCCTACTTCCATATTAGCCATTGCGTGTTATTCTACCTGCAACAAAAAAAAAAGGACCTAAAACAAGACCAATTTGAACATTTGTTTTACTTCTAATGTATTACTTTTGTAAATTTAATTTAAAATAAATTTTCCTACGAGACCGGACTTATGGGACACCCTGTATATACATATATAAGTTTTCATACAACGTTAGAAAAGTATTTTCTTTTAAAAGTCATTGAGTGAGGCGGGAAGCGTCGAGCAGTTTTAAAGAGCGAATGCATACGGAAAATTGTGTAAGACTTTTTGAAAGAGCCCCCCCCCCCTCCCACAAGATAGTTTCAGCTCAAACTTTTTCAGAGGAGTACTTCGGAGTGCCTGAGAAAGGAGAGAAGTTGGTTACGAGTCCATTCGTACAAACATTTGTTATACTTTATATTTAAGCCAAATGTTTGAAAGTACTTATAAAGTTTATTAATTCTACTGTACTGTTAAAAATGTAGTGTAAATAATGCGTATTTTTTGTCATTATAGAATTAATTTATGCGTATGATATAAATTACACGCATTTTTAAAAAGTACGCATTATATATTTACAGTTAGAGAAAAAAGTTCGCCGAGCTTTTTTCTCTAACTGTAAATATATAATGCATACTTTTTAAAAATGCGTGTAATTTATATCATACGCATTAGAACTAAAACAAATGTTCAAATTGATATCTTGTTTTGGGTCCTTTTTTTTGTTGCAGGTACAACAACACGCAATTGGGGTTTGGTTTTTGAAATTTTACGAGTCAACGAAAAATATTAAAATATACAAAGAAAAACAGAATATTTAACAATTAGTAATTTTTGTATGTTTTTTACAAATTTTATGTTTATAGGCGAACTTTTTTCTGAATCTGTATAAAGTATATCCAGTTACGGAAATAAAGTAAGAGTATTTTTTTTCACTTCACGTAAATCTACGTTAATCATTACACTGCCCAACACCAATTTTGCTGATTTAATTCTAACACCTGTTTTTAGGTAACTTTGGTGTGCTGATTTCAAAAATCACCTTAGTTTTTGCCTATCACGTCAGGTTTTCGAGCAATCAAATACGGATATTTTGGAGATATCGCATTTTGGCAGGGTTATGCCCAATTTTTTTTCTTTTCAAAAAATAAGTTTTTACATACTCAGAATCAGCATGGAAAAGTAAACAATTGTGCAGGGAGTGAACTTTAATATACAATGGTAATATTGACACATAAAGTGATTAAAAGTGTTTAAATAAGCAAAAAATGAATCCATATTAAAGCAAGCACGGGACCAGTTTTCTTAACATTGTCTTTTTCTTGTTTTCTTACTTTTCAGTGCTGATAAATTTTCTCTTATAGGACTTCCTAGAATGAGAGATGTCAAGACAATCTCTTTGCAGGCTCCAGCAGTAGTCAGCCATCATATGGGTATCCCATCTTCCTTGGTATCGTTCTTCCATCACTTTGATATCTTGGTGGAACCTTTCACCTTGCTCTTCACTAACAAAGATTTTCTGGAAATTTATCCAGATGACTGTTGAGATAGTGAACTTTAATGCTCATGTTGCAACCCAACTGCTGAAAGTTTACAAGTAACGTCACTAGCGGAACCGGCTGCTCTCACTCCGCCAATGGGAAATCTCTCTCAGATCATGACGTCACGCTCACACCTGGGGAAATCACAGATACCCAAGATTTTAATATGTTGTACATGACCTTTAGATTTAATGCACAGATTTGCGTATTCTACAGATAAAATTTTAACAGCAAAACAGCTGTTAACAGGTCTCAAAAATCATCAATTTTGATAAGCGCCCTTCATGGATCACCCAAAACAGGCATATTGCATTGCACGTAAACCTGATGTGATGGACAAAATCTAAGGTGATTTTTTAAATCAGCACATCAATATTATCCAGAAACAGGTCTTAGAATTAAATCAGCAGCAAAAACGTTTTTTTTCTTGGGCAGTGTAATCAATCATCAGAAAGAACTAATTATTAACGTTTATTAATCATTATTAATCGTTTATAAGTTGGTAAAACACACACACACACACACACACACACACACACACACACACACAAACACGAACTTGCAGTATTTATTATAAGTACTTTAAAAACCTGAATACCTTCAAAAATAATTACGTTAAGAATGACAATTAAATGTTCACAAGGACTATAAAGTTGCACAATTGCATAGTTACAAGGTTGCACAGCGATACAAAATGAAAGAGTTAAAGAGATGAAAAAATTCAGAGGCGGCAACCTCCCTCCTGCACCCCCCCCCCCCGAAGGTTCAACTCGAGAAAAAAATTCGGAAATAGAAATTAAAATCATAAACGCTGAATGAGTATTTCGAATCCAGAATACAAATAATTCCAAATTTACTTCCGTTTCTCGCTTGTACCCAACTTAACTTCATCAACCCACCATACCCACCATATCCATTAATAAAACGCACATTTTCTGAAAAAAATTCGCTGTGAATGTTATAAAGCAAACAAAAATTACTAATTTGTAATAATCTGTTTTTTTCTTTGGATATTTTATTCTTTTTGTTAAAAGTAATACAGTTTTAACAACAAAACCCAGTCGTTACCAATTAGTAATTTCTTATGCATTTAAAAAAAAAATTTAGGCGAACTTTTTTCCCTCGAAGCTATGTTGACAAACGTTCATAAACATTATAAAACGTCAATCAGTGTTCTGAAAACGTATGCTAAATATCATGATTGGAAGGTATATATATATATATATATATGATGAATAAACCACGAAGGAAAAAGAACACAAAGGGGTGCTCAAGCGCTTTCGTCTAATGACATCCTCAGGAACACTGGAGTGAAAGGACAGATCAGGGCAATATATAGGTTACAAAAATAAACAAACATACATACATATTCATATATATATACATATATTATATATATATATATATATACATATATATAGTAAGCATAGAAAAAATTGTGGGAGGAGCAAACATTTATATGGAAGATTGACACTTATAGCACTTCAGCCGACATTCAATATAAATTCAAAAGGCTTGTTTATGAAACAGGTCACAAAAGAAATATATATATATATATATATATGGATATAGGGCGTCCATAAATTATCTTTATAGATTCAATTAAAATTTAATGTAATTTGTAAAGATAATTTATGGTCACCGTGTACACCTACCAACCAATTTCGTCCAGATCACTTTGCCTTTCCATTTGCACTTCGCGACTAATGACCAACCACTTTAATCACAATTCTTTTAACACCGAAACGTCCAACCAATATTCGAGAAACATTCTCATGCAAACGACATTCTTTAAGCTTCAATTTCCCTTTTGATTATTCTGACCTCTTTTTATTTACCAGACCTCCTCCTGAAAGGCTGTTCTTGTATGCCAGACAGATTTCTCAATCTATGAGCAAAACTGGAGTGCTGGTCGCAGTACTTCCATGCAAGCGGAACTCTATTGCCATTCAGGATCAAATAGTGCATGAAAAATTGCATTTGCAAAAGTCAATTCTTCCTGGAGATAGAGTGAGGATATATATATATATATATATATATATATATATATATATATATATATATATATTATATATATATATATATATATATATATATATATATTATATATATATATATATATATATATAATATAATATATATTATTTTACGAAAGTAACACGTGAATAATATTTGATGATGAAAATAACGACGAAGAAAAAAGGAAACACAATATGGTGCCCAAGCGCTCTCGTCTAATGACATCCTCAGGAACACTGAGTGTTCCTGAGGATGTCATTAAACGAAAGCGCTTGAGCACCATATTGTGTTTCCTTTTCCTTCTTCGTTATTTTCATCATATATAATATAAAGTGCTTTCAACATATAATTAGAGGCAAAACTACCTACAAGAAAAGAATTTATACAACCCAAATCAACATGGCTTCAGGGATGGAAGACCATGCCTATCAGCTATTAGACCAACAGGAGGAAATATTGAAAACATTGTGTCGACGACAAAACATAGTTGTTTAATATTGTAATACATGTTTTAACTATTAATAATACTTATTTACTTATTTATTTATTATTATTAATTTATAACAACTAGCTGCTTATTTTTAATAAGAGCCCAGTAAAGCCTAAAGCTGAAGGGCCAAATTAAATAAAATAAATGGTCGAGCTTCACAATTATTCATGTCATTGTAAATTGAAAAAAAATTTATTTATTTTATTATTATTAATAAAGGTTATTCTATTCTATTGACTTTGCTAAAACCTTTGATAAATGTGAGCATGGAATTATAGCACACAAACTTAAGAATACAGGAATTACTGGAAAGCTAGGAAGATGGATATTTAATTTCTTGACACAAAGAACACAGAGAGAGTGGTGGTAAATGGAGTTAAATCGGAAGTCTCGGAAGTCGTGAGCTCTGTCCCACAAATTACAGTATTAGCTCCTTTGCGATTTATATTAACGATTGCAGATATTGATGCAGATATTAATGACAGTATTGTATCAGGTTCTGCAGATGAGACAAAGATATGCAAGGAAATATTGGACGAAGGTGACACAGAAAAATTACAAAACGACATTGAAACATTATTCTAGTGGGCAGAAGATAACAATATGAGTTCAACGAAGAAAAATTCTAACTTCTAAGATAGGTAATAACAAGGAGCTGCAGAATAAAAGGTACAAAACTCTGCAAGTCAAACAGATAACACCAAATCCACAAGTCAGGGATCATGGAGTAATAATGTCGTCAGATACAGAATTCAGAGAGCATTACAACATCAACATTACAACGGCTAGAAAAATAATGGGAATCATCTGGAGGAGCTTCCGCAGCAGAAAAGCAAACATCATGCTCAAATTATGGAAGAGTCTAGTCCTACGATAATTGAGTATTGCTTAGTACTCGCAAGCCCATACAAGAAACGAGACATTGCGAACATTGAAGCTAAAAAGGACTTCTTTTACGTCTAACATAGAGGAACGGAAGGTGAAGACTACTGGTCTCGACTACATCCCTGACACTCTACTCTCTCGAAAAAAGAGAGTAGAGTACACAATAATATGCATATAGAAAAACACTTGAGAGCTTAGTCCTTAACCTTAGAAATTAAATATAAGCAAACTGGAATGAGAGAAGAGGCAGATTTTGTACTGTCCCAGCTGCGGTGAGACAGGGATCCATGAAAACGAGGATGGAAAATACGAGGCCCAAAGTTTTTTAATGCCTTACAAAATGAGGAACCTTCAGCACACCGACCTGAATAACTTAAAGAACCAGTGGACAGATTCCTGTGCAAAGTCCATGACCAGCCATGCGTGGCTGGCTACGAGGGCAGGAGGAGATCAGACAGCAATTCCTTCCTCCACCAAATCTCGCAAATGAGGCGGGATGCTGCAGAGGGGTCGACCGCAGGTCGATCCTGAACCGTTGTTCAAACTCACATGAAGTAGGTGTGTGTATATATATATATATATATATAATATATATATATATACAGTATGTCCCACAAAAAAGTACACCCAACTTTAGATTGTACTAACTCCTCCAAAAATTGAGATTTTGGATCTGTTTGTTTGATTTAATATAGCAAATTATTCTTTGTTAACGTTCAAATTTATTCATGTTTAAACGAATTAGTTGTTTAAGCATCTGCTTTTAACTGAAGGGTACAACAAAATGGATTGCGCAAATGGTCAATGAAAAATAATGTTGTGTGCTATCGATGTAATGAAAAGACAAATACATAATAATAGATACTTTAACATAATTTAATAAGATACAAAGCAGATTTTTCTTTATTCCTTATTACAAAAGTTATGCTTAGTTTCGTTTTCTTTCAACATGACCGCCATTCCTATCGATACAAATCTGGAGTCGAGCTCTCATCTTCCCCATCACTCTTTTGATAAGATCTGGATTGTCTTTTGACAAGTTGATTTCAGCTGTGATGCGAGTCCTCAAATCATCTAAATTGATAGGTTGTGATGCAAATACTCTATTTTTCAAATGACCCCATAAAAAGTAATCACACGGGATCAAGTCAGGGCTTCTGGGAGGCCATTCAATGTCATGGCCTGTAGCAATTACTCTTTGGTGGAAGACTTCCTGCAAGCGTTCCTTCACAATAACTCTCCTGTGAGCAGGAGCTCCGTCTTGCACCCACCAAATACGATTAAATCGGTTTCCATAAGCAATACGTAATTGTGGAAGGATTTCTCGGTCTATCATTTCTAGGTAACCTTCACCATTTAGATTGCCATCGTAAAAGACCGGGCCAATTAACGCTCCATTACCGCACAGTCCTACCCAGAGAGACAGTTTTTGTCTAGAGTTATTCTTTTCATAGATATGATTTTCAGGTGGATGATTTTTGGTGCATATTGATGGCAGATTTGTCTGTTCACTAGACCATTCATAAAAAAGGCCGCCTCATCTCCAACCACTAATTGTTCCGTGAATCTTTCTGGTTTTTCAAGAAACCAATGGTGGTCATGTTGAAAGAAAACGAAACTAAGCATAACTTGTAATAAGAAATAAAGAAAAATCTGCTTTGTATCTTATTAAAATTATGTTAAAGTATCTATTATTATGTATTTGTCTTTTCATTACATCGATAGCACACACATTATTTTTCATTGACCAATTTTGCGCAATCCATTTTGTTGTACCCTTCAGTAAAAGCAGATGCTTAAACAACTAATTCGTTTAAACATGAATAAATTTGAACGTTAACAAGAATAATTTGCTATATTAAATCAAACAACAGATCCAAAATATCTCAATTTTGGAGGAGTTAGTACAATCTAAAGTTGGGTGTACTTTTTTGTGGGACATACTGTATGTGTGTGTGTGTGTGTGTGTGTGTGTGTGTGTGTACTGTATCTCATGCACGAATCCGTACAATACCACACATACCATGTATATAGGGCTAACAATAGGAGAGGTGTAAGTATATTTGTCGACTCAAAGTACAAGAGTAAAAGTATCAAAGAACTGACAAGCATAAACAATACCTCAGAAAAAACCTGCAGTTCAAATGTTTATTCATAACACCCAGTATTCAATTTTAAGCATTTACCCTCCATCAACTGGTAACGTACCAACTTTTATTACAAATATCGATAGAATTCTAACTTCCAATTATATTGGTAACAATTGTGCTATTGCAGGAGATTTAACAATTGTGCTGTTGCAGGAGATTTAACAATTGTGCTATTGCAGGAGATTTAACAATTGTGCTATTGCAGGAGATTTAAATATTGATCTCACAAAAGAACATTCGAATAATAACTCAAGCTTCCTTCACACCATTATGACTGGAAGTGATTTTAAATTAGCTATTACAAAACCAACTAAACTTCACAATGACATTAGAAATTCGACTCTGCTAGATCAGATCTGGGTGCGGTCCCCGCTTAACTGCATCTTGGGTATAATAACAATAAATATCACGGATCACTTGCCTACGTACATCATGCTAATCACTCATTTCTCAGCAAAGGAAACTATAAAAGTTGACTATAGCTTTTATAGCTATAGTAAATTAAAGTTACTGAAAAAATAACAGCTTTTGACTGGACTGGAATAATGAAAGTAACCATGACATTGAAGCAAAATTTCGAGCATTCTCACACACACTAATGGATATATTCAATATAAGCTTTCCTCTTAAATCAAAAGTAATATCTAAAACTAAATACAATAACCAGTGGATCACACCAGCGCTTATTATAAGTATTAAACGCAAGCATACTCTCTTTAAACTATGGAAATCTGATATTATTACCGAACAAACATACAAAAGTTACTGTAACAGACTTAATGTAACCATTAAAAAAGCAAAAGCAGATTATTATTGTTCAAAAACTGATGAACAAAAATCCAATCCAAAAAGGCTATGGAACATGCTGAAAGAGTTAATTAACACAAAGAAAGTTAAAACAGATCCCTTGTCTTTCCTCACATAAGGCGGAAATTCTCTCAGTGACCCCAGAGACATATCCAATTTAGTAAACAACTTCTTTGCAAATATCGGTTCCAATACTGCAGCCTCGATCCCAATTAGACCAGACCAGACACTTACTACCGACAATACATGCCACAACTAAATCCAAACTCGCTTTTCTTTGATTCACTCCTATCATACGAGTTCTCTCTAGCAATAGAAAATCTAAAAAATAAAGATTCTGACGTCGATCCCAATAAAAATATACAAATTAGTATCCGATGAAATTGCAATACCACTCAGTAAGCTAATGAATGAATCAGTAACACTAGGTATATTCCCTGGCAGTCTAAAGGCCAGAGGGTATGCCCTGTACTTAAGTCGGGAAACCCAAACACACTATCCAATTATCGCCCCATTTCCATATTGCCAACTTTAAGTAAAGTATTTGATAAAAACGTGTACGCTAAACTTACTAAATTCTTAATCAAATACAATATTTTAATTAAAATACAATTTGTGTTTAGAGGTGGAGATACAAAGGAAAATGTCATAAACACGCTATCAAAAAATATATATCAGAAATCAAACAGTAATAAACACACTACCTTGATCTTCTGCTCTTTTGATCTTCCTCGACTTGTTAAAATAATTTGATACACTTTCGTATGAAATCTTATTGAATAAACTTCACATATAGGAATAAGACGAAATATCCTCGATTAGTTCAGATCATATCTGTCAAATCGCCATCAGTACATCAGATTAAAAGGTAATTTATCCGACAAGATAATGCTAACTAGTGGTGTCCCACAAGGATCTATTCTTGACCCATTACTATTTCTAATTCACATCAACAATTTTCACCTCTCAACCACATTAAATTCCGTACAATACGCAGATGATACCACACTTACTTTTTCCCATCATAACGCAGACTTTGTGATTAATGAAACGAACAGGCAATTATAAAATGTGTAAAAATGGATGTGCTGATAAACTTTTAGTGAACTTGACAAAGTCATCTTGTATGATTATTACCACAAAACGTATAAATACAAATTGTCAAATAAAAATTGGGAATACTACTCTTGCAAGGGTGAATGAGGTTAAAGTATTTGGGGTTAATTTAGACGATAAACAATTTCAAAAGTCCTGTACAACATATCAAATCCAAAATATCAAGATTTCTTTCATATTATTTAAACTAAAAAAGACCCTTCCTCAAAACGCACTCCTTACCCTATGTTATTCTTTTATCCATCCACATTTATTATATTACATTACAGCATGAGGCTAACTCAAAGAAATGATTAACATCCTCTGGAAGTAATTCATGAAAAAAAATGCCTGCGAACTCTCTCGAATAATGGTGACAAAGTCACACTTCCCCAATGTTTAACCCTTTCACTCACTGAGTAGACAATTGTGTAGCTGAAAAATAAACCATATTGATTCTTATATAACCACACATAAAGGCAAATTTCTTTTTTACCCTATGTCATAATTCGTGAGCGAAAAGGGTTAGAGAGATAAATATTTTAAAACTAAATGACTTATACAAATTCAATGTTGCTGTCAATACGTTCAAAGTTATCAATAAAAATCAATATACATCACCCATTCAAAGAGCAATAACTCCATCAGATACACCATCGTTATAACACCAGACTGCCCAGGGGTATTATACACAAACCTAACTATACTCGTGCAATAGAAACTGCAGGAAATGCACTCTTTCAAAGGAGAAAATATATGGAATACAATTCCTATGCATATCAGGCAGGTTTCATCATTAAATGTATTTCGCAAACCACTAAAAAAGCACTTCATTAACTCCTACTGATGTATAAGTTCACTACTGCCATTTCTACCATAATAACGAAGTTCCCATTTTGTAATCAACTATTCAAAATATGTTAATTTCATTGAACGCCTTAAATTCGTAATCTTTTCTTTTTTATATTTTTTATTAAGTAGCATTTATTTTCTACTAAATATAAAATAAAACATTTAATTTAAAATTATCCAACATTTTCTAAACTTTATATTGTATTTGCTATTATTATGCTATTATTATTAGTAGTATTTTGTTGTCACTATTACTTGCCAATTTCGCTATTTTATATAATATTTTCCCCAAAATTTACAATAAATTATATAATGTAAAATTATGTAACAGTTTGTAAACTTTACAGGTATTGTATTTATTATTACTTTTGCTACTACTATTATTATTATTTTTTGTTATTACTTTTGCTACTACTATTATTATTATTATTCTTATTACTATTTACCTGTCATTTACACTATTTTTATGTAATAAGCTAAAAACAATTAATTTGCCTAAAATGCTTCAATGCTTTCAAGGGCATATTTAGATAAAAGTACTGTGAACATATTAAGGTCATATCAAATATCTAAAAATTTTAAAACTGTCATTTTTATTCTTTTTTGAATAAACTTTTTGAATTTTGAATTTTTAATTTTTTAATTTTTCATGATGAGAAACCTGTCACAACCTGTTATGCGTTTCCGGTCGTTTAAATATATGACAGGTTGTTAACTTTTATCCCGTCGTACTGTAGTGTAGTTGTTAGCGCCCTCACCCTCTATTCAAGAGGTGGTCGATTCAAGCCCTGGTACTGTAGGGGCGGTTTTCATATATACTGTACACACACACACACACACATATATGTATGTGTGTGTGTTCATTATAATTTAGATTTACTAATTAAGTCAATATAACTTACATAAAATTATAATTCCAGAAATAGAATATAATATAAATTATAAAAACAATAAAATAAATTAACTTATTTAATATCTTATTAAATGTATAACCAGAAATGTCTACCTTTCATTATTTTCCGACTAATTTAATTAGGTTTGTTACCATATCCTTCACGCAATATATTGAAAATAAACAAAGGAACTTTCCTAATTTGGCTTCAGTGGCAGAATCGAAGACCGAAAGTTTATTCATTAAAAATTTAAAATTTCCAAACATTTTAATTACTTTAATTACACGAGAACTGAACACTTTTCTTTAATTACTTCATTGGTAAGAAAGCAAGGCACACACACACACACACGACATAGATGCAAGACATGTGGAAAGACATGTCTCAAAAAAAAAATACAAAGAGGAAAGAGAAGCAGGTTCGAGAGACAAAAGAGGTCGGTGTTCCTCAAAAAAAAGAGTGACTGTAAAATTAAAAAAGTGCAAAGACAACAACATCAGAAAAATATTTAATGTTAAACTGCAGAGTACAGATTGCGTCATACAGGATCTAATTGAGAACCATACAGAGAAAGATGATGACACTATAGAAGCAATAAAGGTTAACTCAAAATACTTCTATAAGTTTGCAAAAAGGAAAAATTACGTATGTATCGGACCTTTGAAGAATGAAAAAAATGTTTTAACCAATGATTTAAAAGAAGATCTCTCGGTAGTATCCCCAAAACTGATAGAAATGCGTTCTTTGAAGAAGAATTACAAGGGGAAAATATAACTGACATTGATTCACAACGGATAATATCACATGAGCTATAGGGAGACTGAAAGCGCACTCGGCATTAGGACCGGACAAATGGAAGGCCACACCAATCAAAAACTGCCAGAATGAAATCGCTAAGTCCCTATATTGGATAGGGAGACGATCACTAGACACGGGAGAAATACCGAGCATCCTGAAGACAACGAACATAGTCCCATTATGCAGGATGTTATTAAATTATGTTTCATAAATTAGTATACATAGTCAGGACGTCAGAGTGAACAAAAATGTTCCTATGAATATAAATTCGCAATTGCTTCATTTCCGAGATACATTACTTTTATGCCGAGGACAATTCAATTAAAATAAAAATCATTAAAGTTTATCAAAGTCGTAGTTGTCTGGTTGTTCAGGTAGCTATTTTTCTTTTTTTTTGATAGTATTTTGTTAGTTGTCACTTTGACGTCCTGAATATGTATACTAATTTATGAAACATAATTTGATAACACCTTGTATAAAAGGAGGAGGTCGATCCAAGGCTAAAAACTATAGGCCAGTGTCGCTAACATCTCTCGCCAAAATATTTGAGAGAATAGTTATAGGAAATATTTATGACTTTTTGGAAACTGAAAAAATTCAATGATAACCAACATAGATTCCAGTCAAGAAGATCATGCCTCTCAACTAATGGAATACTATAACATCATTGATGCGCTCGAAAACAAAGAAAACTATGATGTGATATACACACACTTCGCCAAAGCGTTCGACAAGTGTGACCATGGAATCAGAGCAAATAAACTTAAACAAATGGGAATAAAAAGAAAAGTAGGAAAATGGGTATATATTTTCCTTGTTGAGCGGCAGCAAGTCGTTACAGTTCAAGGAATATCTTCATCAGAGTCAGAGTTCCTTAGCTCAGTACCACAAGGAACAGTATGTTTTTTTTGTACAGGAAGGAGGGGGCCAAGGGCGAATGCCCGCAAAAACGCCTCTCCCATAGAGGAAGAAGTGAGCCAAAATCAAAGTCCAAGGTTTTCGAGATGCGTGGACGCTGCATTTGAAAGCTTGGAGGTCAAAGACAGGGAGAAAGATGGATTGAGAAAGATTGTTCCATAGTTGACCGGTTGAGTTGATGAGATTTTGAAAATACCCATTAACCCTTGCATTAGAGAGTTGGACAAAAAAGGAATGAGAATATGTCGAAAGTCGGGTACTTCGTGCTCTCCTTAAAGGAGATAGTAATAGCGATAGTAAAGAGAGAGTAAGGCAACATTGCGACGAAGAGAGAGGGATTGAAGACAGTCAGTAAGAGGCAGGGAATTGATGAGACGAAAAGCCTTTGATTCCGCCCTGTCAAGTAGAGCTGTATGCGTTGAAACGCCCCCCCCCCAAATGAGAAAAACCCAATACAAGGGCGGATAAGACCCCTATATAGAGACATCAAGTGAGTAGGGGTGAAGAAACTGCAGAGGCGGTACAACACACCTAACCTCTTAGAGCAGTTTCAGAAAGAAAGTATTTGTGATCTTTCCAAGAAAGATCACTAGAAAAGGAAACGCCAAGAATGTTAAGAGAAGAGGAAGGATTGAGCTGTGTGTTGTTGAAGGTAAGGGGAGAGTCGTGTGAAAGATTGTGACGAGTAGACGGATGAAGGAATTGAGTTTTTGAGGTATTGAAAGCCACAAGGTTTTCTCTGCCCAAGTCACAGATAGTAAAAAGATCAGGAAAGGTGTCCCACGCGAAACTGAGTGTCTGTGAGGAGGACGCTTTGTGAAGCTGGTGGAGAGAGACTATCAAAAGCTTTTGATGTGTACCGCATTAGCAAAGGTTTCATGAAAATCCAGAAACGAGGATGATCAAGAGTAAGAGAGATGTGTAAAAAGAACTCCAGCAGAGGGTCCCTCGCAGAACCCATGCTGACGATCTGAAAGAAGATTGTGAGAAGAGATATATTTCAGAACCTTTGTATTAAGGACAGATTCAAAAACTTTCGAAAGGCAAAAAATCAAAGCAATTGGACGATAGTTGGAGGATTGAGAGCGGTCACCGTTGTTTGGGACAGGCTGAATGAAAGCGAACTTCCAGCAGGATTGAAAAGTATCAGATGAAAGACAAAGACGAAAGAGCTTGCCTTGGCAGGGTGTCAGCACAGAAGCACAGTTCTTGAGAACAACAGGAAGGACACCATCAGGACCGTGGTTTTCCTAAAGTTGAGCCCAGATAGGGCAGGAAAAACACATCTTTAGAAGATTGGAAGAAATTCTGATTTTAGACATAATTAAGTCATGAGGAGGAGGAGGAGATGGAGGAACAACATCGGACTCGTCCAGAGTTGAGTTGGAAGCGAAAGTTTAAGCGAAGAGTTTAGCTTTATTAGGAGAAGAGACGGCAACTGAGCCGTCGGAATGGAAAAGAGGAGGGAAAGAAGAGGGAAAGAAGAGGGAAAGAAGAGGAAGTAAAGTTGTTCGAGAGGTTCTTGGTTAGGTGCAAGAAAAGGGGGGAAGAATAAGAATTGGATAGGTTTTCACACTTTTGTTTGATGAAGGAATTTTTGGCGAGTCGAAGAACAGATTTTGCACGATTCGGGGCAAAAATATAAGCTAGTTTTTATTTTGTTTTTTTATTGGGGTTGTTTAATCTCCTTCGCAACATCTAAGGTCATATGACGGAGGGGGCCTACAGCTTTACGTGGGATCCGAACCACGGGTCGCTACATAATCTGGGCGCGGAGGACGGTCTCCCATCCAACTACTACCCAGACCCAATGTCGCTTAACTTCGTTGATCTCCGGGAAGCGGAGGTTACGACATTGGCCACGACGTAGCCCTATAAGCTAGGTGAGAGTCAGGAGTTGGATGGTGATGGTACCTCGTGAAAGGCTCCTTTCTGTTGCGGATAGCATTAAAATAAGAAAAGTCAAATCAATATTTTTTTGCATTAGTAGAAGGAATAGAATATGGGAATTACGATTGCATGCCAAAGAGAATCATCTCCGTTATGCTCTCAGCGCACTCGGAGGGGCCCCAGCCACGGAAGCAGTAATCATTCCATGGGAAATCAGCGAAGCATTGTCTGAGGGACTCCTAATCAGCGGCGCCAAAGTGCCAAAGTCGTTTCCTCTTGGGAGAATCCATTTGGAACGATAAGACAGGAAACAGATATAAGGTTGTGGTCGGAGAAGACAAACGGAGAAAACGTTCCACAGAGTAACAAGAAAGAGGAGTGATGAGAAATAAATCCAGAATGTTGGACCTATCTCAAAGGCGATCGGGGATACGAGTAGGGTGACGTACACTCTGCTCTAGGTAATTTAGGATGGAGAAGTTGCAAGCTAGTTCATCAGGGATGTCAGTGAAGCAAGAGGAAAGCCAAAGGTGGTGAACATTGAAATTTCCTAAAGTGGACATATCAGCAAAAGGGGAGTGGGTTAGAACGTAATCCAATTTAAAAGTGAGGTAGTGAAAGAGTTTTGGATAGTTAGTAGAACTAGGAGAAAGGTAGACAACGCAGATGTATTTATTTTGAGATTGGCATGTAAGCCGTAGCCAGAGGGTGTAGAATTCGAATGATTAAAGTGTGGGAATACAAGGGCAATTTAGTTCGTTGTGTACATGCAGTATTCGCAACACCCACCTTCGGAAAGAAATTGAGTACAGAGAAAGTCGGAGGGTACAGAAATTGTGTTGCTGTCAGTTGTCACACACACACACCTGAGTTTCAGCGAGGAAGAGAGTGTGAGGTTTAGAGGAGGAGAGTTGCTGTTCAACACACTAAAAATTTGAGGAAACCCACGAATGTTGCAGAAGTTTATGAAAAGTGAATCTGGCAGAGGCCCACAACGTCTCGAATGGGCAGTAGCAGAACCAGTCCCTCTGCCGGGGTCCGCGTTCTCGGTATTGGCAGCAGGGGGCCAGAAGTGGGGACATTTATGGTCCTCTTCCTAGGAGACTCTGAGGCTCTTGAGGTCGATACTATGTTCTTTGTTTTTGTAATTTTGAAAAGATTGTGTAATATGCAAGATGAATGTATGTGTAGTAAGGAATAGCTAGAGAAGTGTGTGTTTGAGAGCATGCTGGACTGCATCACAGGTTAGATGAGACACGGTAAAAGATCAGCTAAGGAGGACAGTCACAAGGGAAAGAGGAATTCCAGCACACCCTCTCTTCTGCCTAACGTACCCCATTACTCTATTACTCTTTATAATCACGCTAACTGTTATAGATGAGGAAGTTACTAGTGACAGCACAGTAACATCCTTTTCTAATGAAACAAAGATTAGTAGAAAAATGAGAAACCCAGAGGATATAGAATCTCTACAGTCAGAGATAAACAGAACCTACAATTGGTCTAAAGACAATATGAAATTTGATACCGAGAAATTTGAACTATTATTAAGGTACGGAAGGGAGGACCTAAAATCCATGGAATACTATACCCCAAATGGACGGGAAATTCAGTGAAACTCTGAAGCAAAAGATTTACGAGTTGTAATGACTGATGACACGAAATTTGTAACACAAAATAAGATAGCGGTAAACAGCAAAAATAATAACTGGACAGATACTGAGAACCTTTGAAAAAAAGTATAGCAATATAATGATTCCTCTGTTGAAAACACTGATCATACCCAAGTTGGAATATTGCTCGATCTTAACATCCCCATATTAAAAATTAAAAAGAAGACATTAGTCAACTAGAAGGGATTCAGAGAAGCTTCACAGCCAAGATCAATGGATGCAAATAACTAAATTACTGGGAAAGGTTACGTGAAGTAAACTTATATTCACTGGAAAGAAGGAGAGAGGGGTACACCATTATTTACATTTGAAAAATAATGGAGGAACTAGTCTCTAAGTTTACTTTGAACCCTCTAACCACTCAAACAACAGTGAAAAGTAGGAAAGGAAGAATGTGTCGTATTTCCAAATTGAAGGCTAGACAGGGAACATCCTCAACCCGGAAGGAAAATAGTTTTGTTGTGAGAGGACGAAGACTGTTCAACCAGTTGCCCAAGGTGTATCGGTGGATATCTTAAAAAAAAAAAAACTAGACGCCTGGCTCAGAACAACTTCAGGTGAACCCGGAGTGCCTGGCTATGTGAAGTGGAGAGCGCAAGAAACTAACTCTTTACTTCACCAGGCCAACTGAAGAGTGGCAACGAGCCTGACCTTCATGAAATGAGGAATCATCGCATGGACCATCTGAAAGGTTGAAAGGAAAGGCGTATATAAATTCCTCCACGAAGTTCCCTACCAGTCGTGCTGTGCCTAACACATAATTACGAGAACAGGATCGAGAGTTGGCAGCAACTCTCTCCTTTATCAAACTTTCACAAATAAATGGAGAAGGCTAACGCTAAGGGGACGCTCTCATATCGGTCCTGAAAACTTAACTTGTTTTAAAACGAAGTAAACTATATATATATATATATATTATATATATATATATAACTATATATATATATATATAAATATATATATATATATATATAACTATATATATATATATATATATATATATATATATATATATATATATATATATATATATATATATATATAATATATATACTGAGAATATAGAAGTAAAAATAATTTTATATGGAAAAGCAATCCTTACATAATAAATGGAGAGAGAGAGAGAGAGAGAGAGAGAGAGAGAGAGAGAGAGAGAGAGAGAGAGAGAGAGAGAGAGAGAGAGAGAAGCCTTAGAAAAAGGTAAGAATTAAAAAAATTAAAAATGCAAAAAATGAAAGATAATAATAATTACAAAAAAAAGAAAAGAAAAAATTTAAAGAAAATTAAAAATCTAAAATTAAGAGAAAAATTAGGAAAAGGACGAGTAAGAAAATAAATTAAAGAGGCCAAAAATTAAAGAGGCCAAAAATTAAAGAGGCCAAAAATTAAAGAGGCCAAAAATTAAAGAGGCCAAGAATTAAGAATAAAGAAGTAAAGAATAAAAGAACTAGGAATTTTAAAAACTAAAAGAAAAGAATAAGAGACGAGAAGTAGAATATAATAAAAAGTACCAGTAAAAACCTACAATACTGATTTTTAATTAAAGTTAAAGAACGGATCTTTAAATAGACATTATTATGCTTCTATTCAATGAATTCATAATAAAAGAACTTTATAGGGTGATTCAAACCTTTAATTAGAATCTTCAGACCAAAATAATATAAAAATTAAAAACAAAAGAGAACGCATTTTTTAAGTTCATTTGAATGAACGGTTTGTTCAAATTTATAAATATTAAGATAGTATAAAGGTTTCGGGAGAGACTAAAGAAAACCCGAGAGTATAGAGAAAATAGTACAAAGATAGTATAAAGGTTTCGGGAGGTAGTAAAGAAAACCTGAGAGTATAGAGAAAATAGTACAAAGCTAGTATAAAGGTTTCGGGAGATAGTAAATAAAACCCGATAGTATAGAGAAAATAGTACAAAGATAGAATAAAGGTTTCGGGAGATAGTAAATAAAACCCGATAGTAGAGAGAAAATAGTACAAAGATAGAATAAAGGTTTCGGGAGATAGTAAATAAAACCGATAGTATAGAGAAAACAGTACAAAGATAGTATAAAGGTTTCGGGAGGTAGTAAAGAAAACCTGATAGCATGAGAGAAAATAGTACAAAGATAGAATAAAGGTTTCGGGAGATAGTAAATAAAACCCGAGAGTATAGAGAAAATAGTACAAAGATAGAATAAAGGTTTCGGGAGATAGTAAATAAAACCGATAGTATAGAGAAAATAGTACAAAGATAGTATAAAGGTTTCGGGAGGTAGTAAATAAAACCCGATAGTATAGAGAAAATAGTACAAAGATAGAATAAAGGTTTCGGGAGGTAGTAAAGAAAACCTGAGAGTATAGAGAAAATAGTACAAAGCTAGTATAAAGGTTTCGGGAGATAGTAAATAAAACCCGATAGTATAGAGAAAATAGTACAAAGATAGAATAAAGGTTTCGGGAGATAGTAAATAAAACCCGATAGTAGAGAGAAAATAGTACAAAGATAGAATAAAGGTTTCGGGAGATAGTAAATAAAACCCGATAGTATAGAGAAAACAGTACAAAGATAGTATAAAGGTTTCGGGAGGTAGTAAAGAAAACCTGATAGCATGGAGAAAATAGTACAAAGATAGAATAAAGGTTTCGGGAGATAGTAAATAAAACCCGATAGTATAGAGAAAATAGTACAAAGATAGTATAAAGGTTTCGGGAGGTAGTAAATAAAACCCGATAGTATAGAGAAAATAGTACAAAGATAGAATAAATTATTTGAAAAATAGAGAAAAGGAAAGGCAATAAAGAGAGTTTCATAAAGTTGAGAAAATTAATTCACAAACTAAAAAAAGGATGTGTGATTTAACAATTTAAGAAATGGGAAAGTTGGAAGTTGGATAAAACTTGAGAGAGAGAGAGAGAGAGAGAGAGAGAGAGAGAGAGAGAGAGATTAGAAGAAGAAGATTAATAATAATGTTTATAGCTGTTTAACTTCCTTCGTTTCGTAACGGCAAAAATTACGTGAACGGAGGGGACCTACGCCTGTACGTGGGATCTGGACCATCTACTACGAGTTGCTGCGTATCATTTGGACGAAGAAGACCGTCATCCATCAAAGTAGTGAACAGATTCATCGTCGCTTAATCACACTGATCTAACGGGAAGCAGTGATACGACGTGGCCACCACGCATCCACGACATTAGAAAGTCGGTATGTGGGTGTAAAAAGCACCTCGGCCACCGAAGATGGACTGAATATGGACATGTCACATTTGCGATCTGTGGCATCTTGCGCCACTTTATTGAAAGTAAGTTTGTTCGGATGTGCGTGTGTCGGTGTGTGGGTGGGTGTGGGGCGTGTTCATTGTGGACAGTGATTAATGAATTCACCAGCTTAAATATTTTCCTAACACACATACATTTGTTGTTACATCTGAACGATATTATTGAGTTTATATTTTTAGCATTTTACTGTACTGCAAGAAAGTTGAAAAGTTTTTAAAAGTTGCACAATACTTTACTCCCAATTTTTACAAAAATTTAGCCAACTATAATTATTTTTCAAGCGTAACATTAATTTTTTTTCAAGGTGAAATGCGAGTTAGGTGAGGCCGCCACGACTTAAATTGAATTAATTACTCTCGGGTAAGAAGGTGGGGGGGGGGGGGGGGGGGAATATTGCGAATCGGTAATTCAGAAAATTAGTCCAAATTTAACTTTTCGTCGTATATTTTTTTTCCTTTTTTCTAGTAGTAGAAAACTTTGGGAAAGAGTTGGCCTTTAACGTTTACCCAGAAGGCAATTACTAAGTTTATATTAGGGAAGACTTAAGAAAAGGATAAAATAGAGCGGACTCCATCGCTCTAAATTAACCTTTTACCCCCACCCAAGTTTCAACTTTGTTTCTTTGCAATTAGTTGACATAATTCTAAACAAAGTCGATAAATCGAATTCCTACACATATGTACTTTTCGGTCGAGTTGGATGAGTAGTATGGGTGCAAAAACGCCGTATGGGTTAAAGGGTTGAGGGGTGAGGAATGGCACTAAAAATGCATTTTTAATCCCTTTTCATTTCTTTAGTCTCCCAGGGGTTTCATTAGTATTTTCAGTAGTATTATAAGAAAGATAAAGATTTTTTACGTTATATATATAAAACCCAACACTCTTCATGGCTGTCAGCATGCCTTAGCCGTCCAGAGAGCGTCTATGTCCCGCCTTACTCTACCCACAACCTCCCAAAACTCCTTAGCCCGTAACTCCACAGCCCATTCTGTCTTTTAGCTTTTATGATAACTTAGAATAAGAGAGGAAAAAAAAGGTAGAAAATTACAAAAAAGTATATTATTTACAGTTTAAAATAGAACTTCAGTTTAAAATAAAATATTTTACAATGTAAAAAAATTAAAAGTTTAAAAATAATAATAATAGAAAAATTAGAAAGAAAAGACAGAAGAACAACCTTCGTTACCCGCGTCTGCATCCAGAAAGACTGATTGATAGAGAATTAAAACCAATACGACCACGTAAAGCAGGGTTGACTGCCCTAAAATGGCTGGAAAAGCCAAGACATTAGGCATTGATTTAACTGGTTAAACATCTCACAGGGTGTATGTGCGTATGTATGCACGCAATACGCTGTACTCGTCAGCGTACATATCCATATAAACTCGTTCACGGTGGCTCCA
The DNA here is from genome assembly GCA_023014485.1 of Bathynomus jamesi. NCBI lineage: Eukaryota > Metazoa > Arthropoda > Malacostraca > Isopoda > Cirolanidae > Bathynomus > Bathynomus jamesi. The sequence continues at coordinate 19,308 of JAJOZX010008884.1, read as the reverse complement.
CACACTTCCTTCTCTCTAAAATATATATATATATATATATATATATATATATATATATATATATATATATTATATATATATATATTATATATATATATTATATATATATATATATATATATATATATATATATATATATATATATATTATATATATAATATATATATATAATATATATATATTAATATATATAATATATATAATATATATAATATATATATATATATATATATATATGATTCCCGCGTACTTTGCACCGTGGGTCAAGTACGACAGGAAAAATCAAGTTCGAAATTTATCTTCATACCACAAACGCGAATGAAAATGATTTTACAAAAATTTACATTAAAAAGTTATTTAGAAATTAAATAAATTCACCAAAATAAAGTTACATTCATCTATTAAATGTATAAAAAAAAAGTTACAATATTAAAATAATTTGCAAAATTCTTTTTAAATTATATTCTTGTTTAAATTTATATTAAAATTAAACTGAAAATGAAATTAAAATTACAATTCTAAAAATGAATTGCAAAGAAATTCAAAAAATAAATATTTCATTTCATTTATCAAACGTGTGAAAATTTAATTGTAAAAAAATTTAATAATTAAAACAAACTTTTGAAAAATAAATTACAAGAAAAACTACACAGGCCTGCGATGGTTTTGTTGTCCCAAATATTTTATCACTTGTTATAGTAATTTTTGCACGCTGATTCCGAAAATAATATTCATTTTTCGACATCACGTAAAGATTTTTCACAAAATGTCCTATTCTTTACCTTTTGGGATTCCAGTGGTCTGGCATGAGCCTAGAAATCACAGCAATGACTGCTATTTTGTTCATGTAACGTGCAAGGCTACAATACTAAAAATAAAAAGGAAATTTCTTATCCAAACTTTCAGTCTGCTATAAGACCTGTTGCTCATGGACCTGGTATATCTGTACCTACTAAACCAAATACTCTTGGTATAACCATCTGATTCGGTGTCTGATGACGATGGAAACAATGATATTGATTGTTTTGAAACCGAAATATCTGGTGAACCCCAATTGTTTACACAAAGTGAGCTTAATGATTTGGTAAGAGATTTGTGTCTCCCGAAGGATTCTTCAGAGATTTTGGGGTCCAGACTTCGCGCAAAGAACTTGCTTCTCCCGGGACGTCCTTTTACTGGTACAAAAATCGAGAAGAATAATTCATCCATGATCCAATATTTTTCTCAAGAAAATTCACCAGTATATTGCAACAATGTTTCGGAACTAATACTTAAGCCAGGCGCTGCAGTCTATGGCCCAAATGAGTGGAGACTTTTCATTGATTCCTCCAAAAGAAGTCTAAAAGGTGTCCTCCTTCACAACGGTAACTTGTATGCATCCGTTCCTGTGGTTCATTCGGTTCACTTGAAGGAAACGTACGAAAATCTTGAGCTTCTAGCTAAGGTTAAAAACAAAGAACACGGTTGGCTACTTTGTGGAGACTTAACCCTTTCATACCTGATTTTCGTTTACTTTTCATGCCACAAAAAAAATTTGTGCTATATCTCCAGAATGACTAAAATCTCATAAAATTTGATGCTCTCATTTGCGCCCATACGGCATGAAAGGGTTAAACGTGATCTGTATGTTGTTAGGTCAACAACCAGGTTATACGAAGTTTCCATGTTTTTTGTGTGAATGGGATAGCCGACCAAGAACTCAGCACTGGATAAAAAAGGAATGAACACGCAGAGTCAACCTGAAACCTGTTTCTAAAAACATTCAACGTGAAAGTTTGGTTGACACGAAGAAAGTCCTTTTACCTCCTCTTCACATAAAATTGGGCTTGATGAAGCAATTTGTTAAGGCCTTGGACGAAGATGGAGATTGTTTTAAGTATCTGTGTGGTAAATTCCCAACTCTTTCGGAAGCAAAATTGGAAGGAGGAATTTTCGTTGGTTCCCAGATTAAAAAACTGACTTTGGATGAACACTTTGAAAGAACAATGAACAATCTTGAAAAAGAAGCGTGGATTGCTTTTAAGGATGTTATTAGCAAATTTTTGGGGAACAACAAGGACCCAGATTACCAAAACATTGTGAACAACATACTAAATAAGTTCAAACAGTTGGGTTGTAATATGAGTTTAAAATTACATTTCTTACATTCACATTTGGATTATTTCCCTGAGAATCTCGGAGCACTCAGCGAAGAACAAGGAGAACGGTTTCACCAAGACATCAGAGAAATGGAGAAGAGATATCAGGGAAGGTGGGACATCAGCATGATGGCTGATTACTGCTGGATGTTGAAATGGGATACTCCAGAATTATTACATAAAAGAAAAGGAACAGCGCGTACATTCATAACTAAAAGGCATAGATCTCGCAAGAAAACTCAGGACAAATAGAGATGAATATATAATTGACGTTAATAGTCTTCTTTCTTTTTAAAGTTGTTTGCATTTGTAATTAGTATAACAAAGAGAAATAGGTACCTAATGTAAATTGAAATAAATAATATTTATTTATGTTGTTTTTTCCCTTCCAGTTTGCAGAAAATCCTTACGTGATAGAAAAAATGGACACCTTATTCGAAATCAGCGTAGTTGAATTATATAAAATCAGCTATTAGTAAGAAAACAACTCTTATAAAGTTCTCATTCGCAGGCCTGTGTTACTGGTCGCTTTCACTCACTTAGAACTGTACTGTATATAAATAGCTTTGCAATAAAGCGTATGCCAAGTTTCCAGCACGGTGAAGCTGTACCCCCTCACGATCTTGATAGCGCTGAATGTAGGCCGGTTTTTCTTCCTCTGTATCAACACTTCGTGGAAACCCCGATGCTTCAACTTATCTTTCACAAAGGTATTGATATAAGGAGTGAAGAGATTATCGTGCTTCTGTATCCTCTATACCTCGTAGCTTTTTAGAATTCTGTAGCCATAGCGTACGGCTAAATCCAGTTCCAGACTGGTGAACACCACACGGATCTTCCTTTGGTTGACAGTATAACGACATTCACCGCTATTCTCTGCGCACTTTACGCACAGGAAAAACACGAGCTTGTGATCTACGATGACCGGTAAGATAGGCATTCATAAATAACGAGGGGAAGTACATCGACGAAAGACAAACCAAAGTAATTTTCGCTATTTTGGCCGAGAATTCGTTGATGGAGGTTAGGATAGGGCCCACAAGTTTTTCGTGAACACCTGCGGAATTTAGGTTATTATTCATTACATATAGGTACATTGAGCAGGAGTCGAAGTAATTGATCTTTATTCTTCTGCAGGACGAAAGTACAGTCTGAACGGGTTAGTGCATCCGTAGAACAAGCTGTTCCCACTCTTGAGAGGTTTCACTATCATTGAACGTTTGCTCCTATCTCGTATCTCGTTCGTTACGGCACTGTTTATTGGTATCCATCCTCATCGTGGATTTTACATTTTAACATTTTTTTATATTTTCCTAAAATTCCTTGATGTTTTATATTATATTGTTGGAGTTGAATTAATTTTTTTTATATGTCAAATTTTTCCAAACGAACGGTAAACTTTTCCTTACTATCCTCTGCATGGTACAAAAGATAAGGACGAATATAACGAAATATTTCTCTGTACGAATATTTATGAGCGCCACTGTGTATATATATTTTTTTTTTCTGGGGGGGGGGGAGCCTTCCCACCCCTTATAAGACATTAAGGCTTTGTGCAGACACTCCCCTCATAATTATACAAGATTACATGAGGATACTCCCAAGCCGGCAAATACTGTTGCTGCTGCTACTACTACTACTAATAATAATAAAAGTAAGCTATGTAAAATATCTACCGGTGTCACTTGTAATTATCACTCATTAAAGAATATGCTTGCTCAACTTTTCTCTTTTCCTTGGCTTTGCGACTGACATGCTGTAAAATAGGCTAGTTAATGTTTTTTTTTTTACTTTAATCTTTAATAATAAAATATAAACAGACACAATCTCCTTGCCACAGTTTCGCTTCAGGCCTTGTGACTTGAAAAAGATGTTGGGCACGAAAGGAATTCCCTCACATTCTTCTTTTTAACAGGTATTTCAAGCACTGCTCCAAGCACTGTCTACAACATCCTTGTCAATCCATTTGACATTCGTTTCACCTACTCTGATATCAGCGTTATGAGCTCTCGCTGTCACCGCGCTATGCATTGGGACCTCACCTTTTATGGGGGCCTGATGGTTGTATAGGAATGGCCTTGACCTTATGGTTTGTGGTCATTACAATGGAAGGGAAATAGAGCCTGCAGACATCACAGATCCTCATTGAGACCTTGTTCTGAAAGCTGGGACAGAGGGTATCGCAAGGTGTAGGGTTCATTTTCGCATGCCCAAAGAGGTTCAGCGCACCTTCAGGAAGAATCAAATGAGACCAATAATGCAACCTTGAATTCTTTCCTGCATTTGGGGCAACGAACTGCATACCCATAGTGTTGCTGATAGTGAGTGGAGATGGGGAAAAATCAGTCCTTTAGCACAGACTTCAGACGAGACCTCATTCAGGTACAACATTCATTGCAGTCACATTTGACGATTTGTAGAAAATACTGTCTGGGCCTCACACGTTTTCAAGTCCATTCTTTGGTCACACCTTAAGCAAAAATGTGTCTCGCATTTGCCTAAGCCATTTTGTAACGACTGAAGCAGCATCAGTCACACTCTCCGACCAAACTTTGGCTAAGGCTTCGCTAGTGTGCCCGAAGTTTCGTTTCTCTGTGCACCGCTCGTACGGCCCTGTGCATCCAGATGAGCACTAAAATGATCGTACGGAAAGATAAGACCAGCAAGACTTCGATTACGCTCGGAGTCAGTTTATGTTTCAGGGCAACAACAAAGTTATGATCTGGTAGGGTCACTCTGTATTTTATGTGCATGACGATAGTTGATTGCTTGTTTGCTGCAGGAAGGCCGAAAGGAACTTGTGTTTTCTCGACCTGGTTCAGCTGAGCAACATTGTGAGCACTCGGTACACTGGCGTATTGCTGGCAGTATTCCACTGACACTTTAGTAGATCGTGTATCTATTGGCTTAAGAAGCGATAGAAATGACGCAAAATAAAAACAAAAGTGTTAGAATAAGATCAAATTTTAAATAAGATTTTCGTGAGACATTCCCAACCCCTTTGAGGCAATAAGATTTTCTCGGGACACCCACCCTCCTCAAAGGCCTTATATAATTTATGAATGACCCCTTTGCAAAATATTTTATTTCAAAATGAAGTTCTAATTTGAACTGTAAATAATATCCTTTGGCAATTTCCTATCTTTTCTCTCTTTTTATTCTAAAGTATCATAAAAGCAAAGCGGCTGAGCGGGTTGTGGAGTTATGGGCAAAGGAGTTTTCGGTCGGTTGGTTTTTGGAGTGGTTGTAGTTGTGAGGGACTGTGTGCGGGAAAAGTGAAACATGGGTGCTTTCTGAACGGCTAAGGCGCGCTGACGGCGGTGGGGTGTGTTGGTGGCTTCGAAACTTTATACTTTATTACTTCATAATCTATATTTATATAAATAACATAACGTCTTCTTGTACGTCTAGCTATCCAGCTAGGATCCAGCTTATATTGAGGTTCTGGATATAGTAGGCTAGGTGTAGCTGTACCCATAGATCCTTTCCCAAAGCTGGATCCTATCTGCTTTGCAGATAGCTGGTGAAGGAAACTATATTTTTGGGGCCTCTTTGCGAGTGACCCGTTGCCCACGGCGGGGCTAACATCATGAAAAAGAAAAACTATAGTATTTGTCATCTACCATTACTTACTCGGACTATAGTGGATTTAATTTTCCAGAAGAGTTCCTTGTTCCATGCACGGTCTGTTTGTATCATATATATATATATTATATATATATATATATATATATATAAAAAACAGACCAATTTTTTTTAAGGTAAAAATACTTACATTTACCTGTCTCTTGGTTGATTAAAAGCTATTAACAGGTAAGAAGAAAACACTAAAGGACCATTGGGAAATTAAAGGGATTAAAAAGTTCATTTTTTTAGTGTCACTCTTCAGTCTTCATCCGCCCCCTTCCCTCAGTGCCAGTGCCACCCCTCACCCTTCGTAGTAGTTAAGACGCTGGGCTGCTGATCTGGAGGTTGTACCTTCGAACTACTAACTCGATCTCACATTTAGAAATTAAAGTGAAAGGTTTTCTTTAATTCCTGGATGTATGTATACATATATATATACTCCCAAGAATTAAAGAAAAATCTTTCACTTTAATTTATAAATGTACCTTCGAACTACCAAGTGTACTCCCTCCAATACTTTCTGTTCAGAGTACATTTAATCATTTTTTACTCTCAGCTCTAGACACAACGGACAAATTTCTAGAGCCTACAGAGTAGTTCTAGTAGGTAAAACTGATCACCCTCCAAGTTATAACTTACCCTAATAAAGACAAAGATGAACACCTTAAAGTACACAAATTTTTAATAGAATCATTATAAGTATAATTTACTCGATCTTCTCATTCAGCAACAGGACCAAATTTACAACACAGTTCTCAGACTTCATAGACGAGATCCACATCCCACGGAGTCCCCAACGAGAGTATCTTAGCACCGATCTTCTTCCTCTTTTACATACAGTAGACGATTTACGCTGATCACTGACTACCAGTACGCGAGTGACACGACAATCTTTATTCCAAACAAGGACTCCTTATCACTACAAAAACTAGCAATAATAAGCTTTAAAAAAGGCAAATACAGGGTGTACATAAAGTCAGGATCTATTTTTGTGAAGCACTTGGAAATTATATGGAATTCAATCATAAAATGATAAAGTGGTAACATTTATTAAATAATTAAGAGTAGGATTCGACGTGACGCCCATCAGTATCCCTGCACAGCTCAAATCGTTCCGCAGCATTTCTAAACACATTCTGGAGCAAGCATTTGCGGGGTTATGTTATCTGCAGCAGTTCGTATACGTGTACGTAAGTTTTCAAGACTCGTAATCTTCGTCTGATAGACGTGGCGATTTGATAAAGCCCCATGCAAAGAAATCTAAAGGGGTTAAATCTGGTGATCTCGCTGGCCAAGGTCTGTTGCTTCCGCGTCCGATCCAGCGATTTGGGAAACGTCCATTTAGATAATCCTGAACAATTTTGGCATAGTGACAAGGAGCACCATCATGTTGATAGACGATGGTACTAACAATCCTATCCCCGTCGTCTATCAACATGATAGTGCTCCTTGTCACTATGCCAAAATTGTTCAGGATTATCTAAATGGACGTTTTCCAAATCGCTGGATCGGACGCGGAAGCAACCAAAGACCTTGGCCAGCGAGATGACCAGATTTAACCCCTTTAGATTTCTTTGCATGGGGCTTTATCGAGTCGCACGTCTATCAGACGAAGATTACGAGTCTTGAAAACTTACCTACACGTATACGAACTGCTGCAGATAACATAACCCCGCAAATGCTCCAGAATGTGTTTAGAAATGCTGCGGAACGATTTGAGCTGTGCAGGGATACTGATGGGCGTCACGTCGAATCCTACTCTTAATTATTTAATAAATGTTACCACTTTATCATTTTATGATTGAATTCCATATAATTTCCAAGTGCTTCACAAAAATAGATCCTGACTTTATGTACACCCTGTATAGCTTAATATTAACAAACTCTTTAAATATAAACAAAACAGCTTATATGATTATCACCAAAAAGGAAAAGACGACGATCCCTTTAAACCTAAAAAAATAAACAATCCCATAAAATATGCGCAATTAGTCAAATTTTGGGGGATTCTTTTGACACAAACCTGTCATTCAAAAATGTCAATAAAGATCTATGCAGCAAATTAGCCAAAATCGAACATCATAACAGAAGGACCTCAAAGTAGTCCCAAGATCCACATTCTACACCCTGATGTACTCTCACCAGTTCGACAGCATAAGCGCAAATGCAAAAACAATAATTAGAGAAATTTTAACTACTAAATCAAACAAACAAAAAGAAAGGACCGACTTTAAAAATTTTAAAATTCTCATACCTGGAATATACCAATAAAACTAAACGGTGTTTCTTATATTTATCAAATTGTCAACGATTCTGGTCCAGAAATCATCCAAAACAAAATTTTAGAATCTCAAATCAAACACTCTTTCGACCCACACCCACACCCCAACACCCACACCGGAAAACCAAATTATACCTTAATTCCATTCCCGCTTCTTCCCCTCCAGTAAGTACATATTCCTGAACAGGCACTAATTCTTTGTTCAAGCTTGAGATGCTCCACACTGCATAAACTATATAAATACTTATAACAACGCGTGTTGCAGAACCCTATCCCAAGTATATATATATATATATATATATATATATATATATATATATATATATATATATATATATATATATATATATAAAACTTTGGTTAACCTTTGTCTTGCTTTCGCCCGAATTGTTCATTCTGATGAAAGTCAAGCTTGTTGCTCCACATTAGACCTACTGTACCGCTTAAACCGCTCACGAATTCTGACGTATGGTGAAAAGGAAATTTGCCTTTATACGTGATTACATAAGAATCAATCTGGTTTATATTTCAGCTATACAATTTTGTACCCAATAAGTGAAAGGGTTAAAGTGGAATCCGAACCACGACCCACCACGGGTAGTCAGAAATTAAAAAGTCGTTGCTCGGAATCGATCTCACCACCTCTCGATCAGTAGCCCAGCTTCTTATCCGCTAGACCAGGGCTTCTCAAACTTTTTTCACTTGCGACCCCTTTGGACCAGACAAATTTTTTCGCGACCTTTCACTCAATGTCATAAAAGCAATAGGTACTAACACTGTATATTTATGAAAAAAATAATATTTTCAAATGTTTCTGCGACCCCCAATAATATTTACGCGACCCCCTGAGGGGTCGCGACCCCTAGTTTGAGAAACGTGGCGCTAGACTACCGAGGGTACTCGTTTATCTACCAACAAATTTTATTATATGGAAGGGTGAACAGCTGGGTTTGCTGCGCGCTGACTACCGTCACCGGGAATCAAACCCGGGACATCACCGAGGTGTGTATATATATACGATTACTTTTTAAAATATATTATTGCCACCAAAATGAATAAAATATCCAGAAAATAAAATAAAGAATAATATTACCAATCAGTAATTTTTTATGGCTTTTAGAAAATTTTGCTTCTAAACGTTTTCGCATACTGTACATCAAGAGTAACCACCTCCTGTTCGTTTGGGGACCCCTTTCTTACCCCCCCCCCCTAGCGTTTCAGGTTCCAGAGTTTTGTATAACAAAGTATGGCTAAAAATATATATATAATATATCGGAACTAATAAAGCTTGGGAAAATGTATCCGCGGTCGAAGTTAAAAAACAGACGTTATTACAATACAATGCAATCGTGCCAATAATTTTTAAAGGTTTCCTATTTATATTTTGTAATGATTTACATTTGTACTTCATTTAATTCCGAAAATTTTCCAAACAAGTATTTCGAGGCCGGGGGCCGGGCAAAACTATCAGGGACTGATGCGGCGGGTGGCCTGCCGGCAGTTGGTCATCCCTGACATACTGTATTTTACGTGAACAATCAATACATTTGTACGTTACTCGAATTATATCCTTTCCTCTTATACTCTAAATTCTAAAATTTAAATAATGTGTTCCGCGCTGTCCAGAACCATTTGTCAAATAACCAAATTCCGCCAATAAAGAATGACATTTTCTTGAAAATGTCATTTTTATCATATATTTATAAAGGAAGTTAGTTTACAAGTTCATTTTAGTGTTAGCATCCTATATTTGTTCCTTGTGTACGCATGTATAAGTACATACATATATTCATATGAGGATGGCTCAAAAGTCAGGCACCATGGGACTATGCATTTACAATGGAACTTTAATATAATATATATATATATATATATATATATATATATATAATATATATATATTATATATATATATATATATATACACACAAAATTCTTGAAAGTAATAAACAATAAGACAAACCAGAATAATAATAAATTTAAAAAGACTAAAATCTATTTCTAAAAGAAATAAAAATAAAAAGTACACGTAACAGCAATACCAACATATATAACTATATATTTTTTATTTTTTTTTAATTGGGTTGTTTAACCTCCTTCGCAACATCTAAGGTCATATGACGGAGAGACCTACAGCTTTACGTGGGATCCGAACCACGGGTCGCTACATAATTTATAACTTATATATATGGTAATAATAATAATAATAATAAATAATAATAATAATAATAAATAATAATAAATAATAATAATGAAAATGTTAATTGGCAGGAGACATCCCCTAAAATAAAAAAGTACCTTATCTATCAAGGTAGTCAACGATACAACTAATTAAGCGATAAATTTATTAACAAACAAAAAGGACTACGGTAATAAAGAAATAACAATAATAATACACGCAAAGAAACGAGAAATAGTAAAATTAGTAATAAAACCTTCATAAAAATAAAAAGTCTATGTAATGGAATGACTAATGCAAGTGTTAAGTGGAGCTATAGACAAACACACTTGTACCAAGAGGTTCACAGTCCAGATCACGGGCTTCCAACCTTTTTTCACCTGTGGTCCCTTGCAAAACGTCTGGCAACGCTGAGGCCCGTCTTCCTAAACTCTATTAATATATATATATATACACACACACACACACACACACACACACACACACACACTGTATATGACGCGTTCGGTGGAGAAGGGGCGAACGCCACAAAATTCGAAAAATGAGTTTTTTGTCTTATAATTATCCTTTAAAACCTTTGCTTTACCTATGCCAAAAAATTAGATGTTAGTCTGCACTCTTTCACGGTAAAATTTAGGTTTTAATGTATCTCAGAGAAATTCACTCCGCATCATTGCTTCACATTGAACACGTCTATCTACTTTTCTGGTCACTCGACAATTGCCCTGTGATGCTCAATTTGGCCAAATTGAACAAAATATAAAAAATAATTACAGCAATATTATTACACCAAAAAGATTATGTTACGGCCATAACTACAGCCGTTTCGCAGCGCTTCCTAGTTGTAGAAATGAAACAGGCTGATTTTCTCGATTTTGACGTCCTAAAAACGTGCATTGTCATTAGGAAATCAACAACTACTAAATTTACAGATGCAAGAAAGTTAATATTTGACTTTAAACACAAAGAAGGCTACGTAATATCTACTGCATACGCACAACCCCAGATAATAGCCATCCCGTCAGACTGCAGAAAGGGAAAAAATCCTACAGTGTCAGTTTATTCAACTCTAGCCCAGCAGACACTGCAACCAAAGTATTCCCAATTGCTGCCAATACTAAGGAAAAAATAAAGATCTCAAAGAATTATCAGACCTAATGCCTGCAACTGCAGTGAACTATTATACAAGATTGTTAAAGGAACTGGAAGAAACCGAAACAGTTGAAGCAGGTAAACAACATTCGACGAAGAGGACCAAATAATGGATTACACCAGTTAACATCAGAAGCTATCAATAAATAATATTGTAAAATTTCTTGGCGTTTTATTATATCGACATATTACACAACAATATTTTACTCAAATATGTGTTCAAATTCATACAACATTTCAATAAACCGGAAAATACAAAGGTTTTAAAGTTTACAAACTTTAACTGCATTTTGTGGCATAATTCGAAAATGTTGCGTTCGCCCCTTCTCCACCGAACGCGTCATATGCTTGGTATATGTACTACTTTTGCAAATGAAAAACAGGAATGAACAAACTTCTTTATCTTTAAGTTCAGAACATAAACACAAGGTTTCAATGGTCACATTAAGAAGTGAAAATAAGTATTAATTAGTGAAAAATATGGTATGTTTTAAATGTAAATACTATTTATGAATGAAATGGAGTCTTCGAATGAGTGATTTCACCCAAGCGCCATTTGTGATGCGAATAGGTTCATCAGCAACTGCAGTGACTAGTCTTACGAACACTGGATTAAAACTTAACTGTTTTAACTAGTGCAGGGGTGTTCAAACCTGTGCACGCGGGCACATTTGTGCCCGCGAAGCCATTTCGGTGTGCCCGCGAGTAGCCCCCAGACAAGGTTTTAGAGACCCGTTAATTAGAAAGAATATTGCAATTAAAAACATTTTTTATCATAATATTTTTGTGTGCGTGCCCGCCTGTGCTCCAGCATTTGGAAAATGTGCCCACCTGCAAAAACGTTTCAGCACCCCTGAACTAGTGGGATCCTTGGGGGCTGACGTGCATTTGTCAACTTCTCGATTTCTGGCTCAATTTCTTTCAGTAATAAATACAGATCTCTTCTCTCCACAATATTTATCTTGTTACGAGATTGTGATTGCAGCTGGTTAACACGACTGAATTCGCATTCTACAAGGTATGAAGTTGGGAAGGCCATCAAGAAGAGTTTTGCTTTTTCCAACAACTGAGGATATTTCTGGGAAATTTCATCCTCAAACCAAAGAGCATGTTAGCCACGTTTAAATAGGTTTGGGCTGATATATCGTTTTGCAAGTCAATCAATGTTTCTTGGAGAGGAATTTTAATATCACTTGCCTCTACCGTAAACGGATGTGTTACCCAACTTGGAATATTCATTTCCATCAATTCCTGAAAAGGAACCAGCATATCATCCCGCATCAAGTTCAAATGATAAACATAAACATGAAGCTCATCATCCGAAAGTTTACTGCTTATGGTGTCCAAAGTTGGAAATTGGACAAACTCACGACGGTCAACATTACGTCAGAACAGATCAAGTTCTTCAATAAAGGCTGTTATAACATGTTCGCACGATATGATATCCACATTTTGTCCCTGTAATTTTCTTCGTTCTTCAACCCTCCTTCTTAAGGACAGCCTCGTAGGGACCAGCCGGTCTGTTGCTGTTTGGTGTCCTTTGTATTCCTTTGTAATTTCAGAATAGTAACGTCAGCTTTTCTAAAATATCAGCCAAGTAATAAATTTTTCTCCCCTTAAGAAGTGTTCAGCAAAGCAGTTGCAAATTTATAATGCAGAATGTAGATAATAATAATAAGACATGCGCACAAATACAGTGGTCAAAAGAATAAATATCTGTCGTGGGGGGGCTTTTTGACCAATATGTAGGGAGGTACTAGGTATATGAGTCTTTAACCTAGGGCCTAGGTCCTAGGCTAGTAGGAATGAACTCTAGTCCAAAGCCTTTGTAACTGATTGTGATAAAAAATAGTAAATTTGGCTAATTGTGTAGTGAAACCTTTTATGGACGTGAAGAAAGGTGTTGCGGGGGGGGGGGGGGGTAAACTAACGTACCTTATAGTTAGTTTATCTTGCGACGCCCTGAATCTACAATTAACATTGAACCCTATTGTCTGGTTTGAAAAAAAAGGCGTCGACGTTGTGACGCAAAGGACGGGTACTCCGGGCTACAAGGGTACACACAGGTGAACGAAACCCTGTCACTTAATCGTCACTGCATTGTCCAATATTCAAATTGATTAAATTTTTATTTCTTATGGAACTCAAAACAGTACTAATCTTTTTTATATTGTGGCCCCTCCCCTGTGGGACCAGTGGCTCCCCCAGGGCTCCTTTGTTAGCTGTGGCCCACCATGGATTGTTCATGGCTCCCTGGAGGGCCATATGCACCCCGTTGGGAACCAATGGTCTAGAAGACAAAGCAGGACTGATGAATAGCTTGGACAATTGGATTGTCTGAGTTTTTAATTCTTCGCATTAGACTATAGTGAGCACGTCTTGTTACCTCAGGGAGGCTCAGAACATTGTGGTTAGCGGATATTTGAGAGGCTGAGCATCTTGGAGGTAACTTATGCAGCCGTCTATAGGATCTGTTGTAAAGTAAATTGAGGGTTCTGCAAAAGCCTTTTTTATAATTAACTAGGGTTGCTGCACTGCTACCCATAAGTGTCACTGCAGAAAGTACGAAAAAGAGTGTCTTTAGCTTCGCTTGTACAGAATTTGAAGTTTCTTATAATCATGTTTGCCTTAGCACACTAAGATTATTTCCTTATATGCGAGTCGTCACTCAAGAAGCTGGTGATAGTTTCACCCAGATACTTAAATTCTTGTACCTGCTCTATTGGCTCGTCTAAAATAATATAAGCTGTTTGGTTTGAGCTTTTAGGATGAGACTGCATAACCTTAGTTTTAGTAACATTAAAAATTAATGTCATGGTTGTGTAAATATGATTCACAAATTTTTATGATGATGATCCAGACCTCTCACCAAAGGGCTTATTAACACCATATCATTGGCATAGGCCAAGTTATTTATCCTCATGTCATCTATACAGCATCTCACTCTTGCCTCATTAAGAGAAGCAATTAATCCATCAATATATATATATTAAGCAGCAGAGGAGAGAGTAAAGAGCCTTGTCTAACTCCGCTTGAGGAAGAAAAACATTCGGACAATACATTTTCCCATTTAACAATAAAAGCTTAGTGTGTGTACCAAAATTTCAGTAAATTTAGAACATATGGTGAAACAGTCCTGACTTCTAATTTTTTTTAAAAGAATATTGTGATCACTCCATCATATGCTTTTATGAAAAAACAACTACAAATAGTAGAATTACTGAAATATTTCTAAATATAATCTCTTTCAAAACAAATACACAGGTCAGTTGAATGGGACCTTTTAAAACCAAATTGATTAGGAGACCGTCCATAAATAATCATTTAGTCGGCGTAGCAAAGATTCTCAAGTAATTTTAAGGAGGAGGAGGCAACAGCATACGCCTGTAGTTATCAGTGGATAGAATGTCCCAAAATTTATTTTTGACAGGAGGTGTGATATAAACCTTCATAAACTCTACAGGAATATAACTGTGAGCAAGCATGGTTGAGAACAGTAATGAGATATGGAGACTAATCACATCATTAGTATACTTTAAATGCTCATTCGACAGGTTATCTATCCCTGGTGAGGTGCCTGTCTTTAGCTCTTTAATCACACTCTTAATTTCAGGCACTGAAGTCCCCGTATTTTCACTGGCCCCTCCTAATGTCGTTTCACTGCATGTGTATATATATGGTCTGATTTGGGCCGCCCTACATACATACACACTCATATATATATATATATATATATATATAATATATATATTTAATATATATATATATTGCATTGAAAATGCATAGTCCCATGGTGCCTGACTTTTCCCCACGCTGTATATATACATGTGTGTTTTCTCTTCCCATAAAGTATAGCAAACGGATAATTCTTCTTCTTATTATTGTTTTGTTGTTGTTGTGTTGTTGTTTCCTCGTCCTCCTCTTATTCGTGAACATTGACTACGAATGGGCTAAAAGTAAACGAGTTTGGAATTTGTTTCCACATTGAGGTTATATGGTAAATTCCAAGTGGTGAAAAGTGTGTGGTTGAGTGGGTTATTTCAACAAATACCGATCAAGTGGTGTTCGCGAGATTTCGCCGGATTTATTCCAGTAAAAAGATTAAAACAAAAAAAAACAAATAGGAAAAAAAAAAATCCTTTTGCATTTGAATAATTTTTTCCGTTTTCTTACTTGCTTCCGAAAGAAATTATTCAAATGTTTTTAGCGTTTTGTTCGTGCCTCGGAACATTAAAAATATTTGTATATAAAATCTAGAAATATTTTTATTTGTAAGAAAAAGGATAGTTAATCCTGATTAGATTAGGTTAGGTTAGGTTAGGTTAGGTTAGGTTAGGTTAGATCAGCGGGTACCTTGCTATTTAATGACTTTACGAAAACAACTTTCGAGTCCTTAATTGCGCCCGAAACGCTTATCACGCCCTTCTCGGTTGGATGGCACTAAGGTTAGGTCAGGTTAAATTAGGTTAGGTTTATTAGTTTTTTAGGTATATGGATTTAAAAAAGCCGGCCGGAGACTGTGTGTATGTGTATGTGTGTGTGTGTGTGTGTGTGTGTCTGGGTATAGCTTGGGTTTCTTCTCATGCATGGGGTCAGTGTCAAAAGTTTAGTGGATAACACAGTTCCCCTATAAGTGAAGTGAAGATACTGAGGTCGGGGGTTCGATTTCCGATGATGCTGGTAATAATAATAATAATACAAGAGTTAGCGCGATGGGCACCATTCATCTGGCCTGAACGCTGTGGCATTTTCTGGCCCTCTTCACTGATTATAATCCGTTGTACATAAATTCCACCCAGTAAATTCCACCCAGTAAATTCCATCCCCGAAAAATCCACCCAGTAAATTCCACCCATAGTAAATTCCACGCAAAGGGTTATCAAAAAGTTTACAATTTATTAAAGTTTATTAAAAAGTTTATGCAAAATAATAAAAATGGTAAAATATATAGGTTAGGTCAACTGTACACCCTTGATGATTGGTTAGGTTTAGTTGTGATATTTTCGTTAAAACTAACGAAAATGACGCTAACTCAAAAACAAGTGATTTGCTATAGAAACGATGGTCAAAATCATTCGAATCACCTAAAAACACACCAGGAAAACACACCAGAAAAACACTGTCCAGTGATGGAAAACACTGTCCAGCGACTATCAAAAATTGACCTTAGAAAATAACAAAGTTATAATTGTTAAAATTCTTAAATTTTTTGATGGAATTTACCATGGGTGGAATTTACTATGGGTGGAGTTTACTGGGTGGATTTTTCGGGGGTAGAATTTACTGGGTGGAATTTACATGGAACCTTATAATCAGCGAGTCAAGACACTGGAATACCAACGCCCACACCCGCCGAGTGAGAGACTTCTATATGCAATGGCGGGACAGCCAAGCACAACTGAAGAAAAGATTCGCGAGGGTAACCTAGTGGTAAAGCGCTGGGCTGTTAAACTGCATGTCCTGGGGTTCGAGTCTGTACTTGGACTTCAGATTTTAGTTATTGAAGTGCTTTTCTTGACCTTCCTTGGAAGTGAGTAAGCGGGGGTGGTAGTGGTAAAACAATCAAGGCTGTGGGTCCCCTTCGTCATGTGACCTTAAATGTTACGAAGTTGATCAAGCAACTCCAATCATTAATTATTATGTCAAACTTGGAAGAACGCTTCATTACCGCAAAATTTTACACGTTAAAAGCACTTGTTAAGTTAAATACGTTACAGGAAACGACTGATTTCACTAAACGTTTCATAATATAGACCACTTTACTGCTGTATATCCACAAATGTATACTCTTCATGCCATTTAACACGATGTTTACAGATACTGTACAGGGTGTCCACAATGGTGACAGGACAATTGCGTCCTGGTCAAGTGCGTCCCGGACAAATGCGTCCCGGTCATTGGCGTCCCTGGACAATTGCGTCCGGTTTTATTTCGTCCCGGACAATTGCGTCTCGGACAATTGCGCACTTCCCCAACTACTACATGAAGTTTATTTATTAGAGAAGTGAATGAAAGTTCATTGTGACTTACCTACGCAATTGTCCAGGGACGCCAATGACGAGGGACGAGTATGTTTGTTATTGTAATTTGTATGGGATAATGCCCGGTTAGATTAATTGAATGCCCAGTTAGGTCAACTGTATGCCCTTGACGATTGGTTAGGTTAAGTTGTGATATTTTCGTTAAAACTAACGAAACTAACTTTATCTTAAGTGGACGTAACCCATAAAATTGACAATGAGTTGCTGATGATGGATAAAGTTTTAGAGAACAGTTTCGAACAAAACTTATGAACATATAACAAGTTTAATAGGTTAAAATGAAAAATATATTTGAAATTCCGATACTAACTTTCTATTCACTTCTCTAATAAATAAACTTCATATAGTAGTTGGACAAGTGCGCAATTGTCCGGGACGCATTTGTCCGGGACGCATTTGTCCGGGACGCATTTGTCCGGGACGCATTTGTCCGGGACGCATTTGTCTGGGACGCATTTGTCTGGGACGCATTTGTCTGGGACGCACTTGACCAGGACGCAATTGCCCGGGACGCACTTGACCAGGACGCAATTGCCCTAGTACCGTCCACAATGCCTTGTCACCCTAGTAAAATACTAAACTGATTTTAGTTTTTCTTTCAGACCCATTTGAAATCTGCAGACTTCCAGGACCGATTCAATCGTGCAGCTCCTCCACAGAGGAGCTGCACCATTGAATCGGCCATTACGCGTCGCTCATGGACCAGGTACAAGCCAATATGCACATATTTCAAATGAATCTGAAAGAAAAAGGAAAATCAGTTAGCATTTTACTGGAGTGACAGGACATTCTGGACACCCTGTACAATCAAATTCTGAATCACAGTATTTTTTAACTTTAAACGTACTTTCTGACCATATAGAGAATTTACTATTATAACAAAAAATTACAAGACAGTTCACTTACAAAAATCTTAAAGCCTACCAACTAACCCAAATAAATAAAATTATATATACAGGGTGAGTATATATATATATATATATATATATATTAATATATATATATATATATATATATATATATATTATATATAATAAAAAATATAATTGAACTCAGAATGGTCCCCCTGAGGGTCTTTATGATACACACAGACCGTGCATGGAACCAGGAACTCTTCCGGGAAAATTAAATCCACTATTGTCCGAATAAGTAATGATAAATGACAAACACTACAGTTTTTCTTTTTCATGATTTTAGCCGACGCGGGCAACGGGTCACTCGCAAAGAGGCCCCAAAAATATAGCTTCCATCACCAGCTATCTGCAAAGCAGATAGGATCCAGCTTTGGGACAGGATCTAGGAGTTACAGCTACACCTAGCCTACAATACCCAGAACCTCAATATAAGCAAGAGACTCCTTGCATTCGCGTCGGATTCAATACATCAAAGAAAAAGGGGTAACTATTGTATTTTCAGCCAAAAACCAAAACTTAAACCCAACTTAAACCCATTCAACCCAACCATGAAACGGACATGTCATGTGCCTTGAAAAGTGGATGCTCAATTTTGCCAGTTGAAGTTTAGGTTTGGTTTTTGTGAGTAGTGACCCGTTGCCACGTCGGGCTAACATTATGAAAAAGAAAAAACACTATAGTGTTTGTCATTTACCATTACTTATTCGGACAATAGTGGATTTATTTTCCCGGAAGCGTTCCTTGTTCATGCACGATCTGTGTATATCATGAAAGAGCCTCAGGGGGACCATTCTGAGTTCAATCCCATATATATATATATAATTTATATATATATATATATATATAATATAGATATATATATATAATACACATATATAATATATATATTTCGTAAATAGAAGAGTATATAGAGATAACCTTATATATAATTTATCTTAACTTTTCCCTGTTTGTATTTTTTCATTTAAACTTCCAT
>JAJOZX010008883.1:125000-171119 GCA_023014485.1 Bathynomus jamesi | reverse complement strand
CCAGAAAAGTTCTTGTTCCATGCACTGTCTGTGTGTATCACTATATATATATATATATAATATATATATATATATACATATATATAGATATAATATATATATATCTCGGGTGATTACAAATGAACTTTCCGATTTTAAACATTTATTATGAAAACACTAACAAAGCTACAGCGAAAAGCAAGCCATACAAATAAAGAAGAACTAAAAAAGTTTAATTTACAAGCTACTGAAGTACAATATAAGCAACTTTTGTGAGTCTGCAAACATCAAAGCGGTATTCTGTTTCCCTCCATACATTTTGTAGCATATCATACTGAACTTTCTGCCTGCCTGTCTTTCTAATTTCCTTCAAATGTTCCAAAGTTGTTGCCATTGGTGGAACAAAACATTAATTTTTGACATAGCCCAAGAGGAAGAAGTCAAGGGGGGTTAGGATCTTACGAACGAGCCGGCCAACGAGCCACAAAAGGAGCTCATACTGAACTTCAATAGTTTGTGCGAAGTCGCGCATCATATGAATTTTTAGTGTTGATTATAATATATTATCATTTTTTTCCTTTTAGGTAGGGGATGGCTGCGAAATTAACATTGGACGAGAGGGTGAGGTTGGTTTTAATGAATGGAATACCAGGCACTACAAACTCGATGAATCAGTACAGAATTTAAATTCTGTACCGATTTATCGATTTGTTGTACCTGGTATTCCATCCGTTAAAACCAACCTCACCCTCTCGTCTATTGTTAATTGCGCAGCCATCCCCTACCTAAAAGATAGATAGAGATTATATATTTATATATATTTATATTTATACAGTATATATATATCTATATCTATATCTATATCTATATCCCCGACGACATTCCGGACTTGCATTTTTACATTATATAGTTATATACTGTACTAGGTTCGACGTACGTCACTGCCGTTCCGGACTTACGACACCATTTGACACATAGGGGTTAGTTTTTTCAACGGAACGGCAGAATTTCGGATAATTGTTACAAAGAGCTACGTCGTCACAGATATTTTGAAAAATTTTATATAGTATATAAAACTATTTTTATAAACTTTTAGCTGTAAAAATAGTTGGCGGTCGTTAATATTTTAAGATAAATTAAAACAATAAATTCTAATTATGTTGTGACGTCATTGCGGCGTTGCGACTATGTTCTAGTTAATTGTTATCATGCTCCGATTGTTTGTTTGCGCTTGTCATATTACTAACAAGTGTTACTAGTTCATTCATAATTCCGAACGTACAATTTTTCGCCGTATTTATCTATTAAATATACTTTCTGGACCTCCGTCGGGAACGTAACCCCAATTTATAACATTGCGGTTATGGAAAATTACGTTCCGAGTTACGACGGTCCGATTTGCGACATTTTCTAAGAACGCATCCCTACAGTGTTGCCAGATCTACAGATATATCTGTAGATCTACAGATTTTATGAAGCAATTCAGATTTTCAGATTTTTTCAATAATTTATGCATAATCTACAGATTTTTAATCCAGCAAGCAATCATTATTATTTCTTCCAAATTACAACAAGGAAATATTAGGCCTACAGTCTCAATCAATAGGACACAAATGTTCTCGGTATTCAGTTTCAGAAGTCGAGTCGACTCGCTTCTGACTACGATATACATGCCGATTAAATCATTTAATCGGCGCTGATTGGTTGATATTCCCTCTACGTCATGGTAGCATGGAATGTTTTTGTTTTTGTTGAAAAAAATGATATTTATCTGTTTAAATCTAAAAAGGATTTTTTTGGTTTCATTTATGTGTATGAATTAAAGAAGTATTCCGGTGTTCTTATAGTTATTACAGCAATAACCAAAAGGTATTTCCTTTGTCACAAAGTAACGGAATTCAATTTGTTTACTTTCATTTACTTTACTTTTTTTTATGTTAAAGTGCCATATTTATATAAGTTTATAAAAATAAAGAAAATATTATACAAGATTTTATCATTGATAATACCTTAAGACAGTAAATTAAATAAAAATATGTCAAAATTATTATTTAGATAAATATTATAAATCTACAGATTTCTACAGATTTTTTAATCAGATTTATCAGATTTTTAAAAATTCCATCTGGCAACACTGCATCCCTATCGTAAGTCAGGGACTTGCTGTATCGTGTTGAAGATACGGTCTTATATTATAAGTGTTACATAAAACGTAAAACCTAAAAGAAACTCACTTATTTGAGTTTTACTTTTCAGATAAATTCTACTGGGAGCGATGTCCCATCCTACCCTGCCTCGAGAACTCCATATTTAGATTCAAAATACGCTCATAAGAAGCAATATTTGTTCAAAGAAACCAGTCCATCAAAATGGCATTATGAACCCACTTTTCTTCACCAACTTGACTACTCTTCCTACATGATGTCTCAACAGCCAGCCTCAACAAGGCAAGGTCACCACAGCATACCTGACCTTAATACAACCAACAGACCCTTTTTTCTCCTACCCCAAAAGAGCGGTGCCTCCATTCCTGAGAAACCTACCAAACGCATAAAATACAAGTACGGGCTCCGAAGAGGCTTACCAGCAAGAAATGTCACTGGTCACAGTCCACTATTTGAAACTTCCGAACACTTCCATTCGAGACCCTCCAAGATGACAGCAAAGAAAAAAGGCAAACTGACTAAACCTTTTACTAAATTCAAAGACTCTTTACAAAGACACTATAAACCATTACGTTCTTCAACCACCGAACTTAGTACCGCGAAAAACCGGCTTCAAGGGAAGCACGTTTCTCAATTCGGCCCCAACGATGCTATCACAGACCCATTAAGAAACGAGCTTCTCTTTCAGTACATCCGAGACAGGCATGTATCCCATATCAGGTAGACGACGTTAATAACTTCTACTTCAAGACCATTTTCATATGATAGGCTTCCCAACTGAATTGTTAACAAAAATGTGACGTTCCAACGTGGCCTAATGTAAATAGCTCTTAAACGTGGGTTGTTCCTATTGTGTAATGACCAGTGTTGAGGCCCATTTCTGTAGAAATAAGTTTTGTAATTTATATGAAACTGTCGTGGATCGTTTGTTTCCATACTGAACTCAACTACGGAAGCCCGGGTTCGATTCCCACCGCTGCCCCAGTCAAAACTGGGCCGGCCACCCATTCCGTGATTGCTCGAGCTCAGGTGACTCAGAGTTCTCTCCTCCATGTGTCAGAGTTGGGGTTCTCGATGTTACCTGTTACCTTCATATAACTATTACAGTGCCGAAAAAAATCATACAAAATTTCGTGCAATTTAATTATTAAGCCAAAATAGACATTTTCGAAGCGTGAAATTGTTGAACAAAAGGACAATTTCCATCGTACACGATTAAGCCTAGGCCTATCTTTAA
This sequence comes from Bathynomus jamesi, assembly GCA_023014485.1. NCBI lineage: Eukaryota > Metazoa > Arthropoda > Malacostraca > Isopoda > Cirolanidae > Bathynomus > Bathynomus jamesi. The sequence goes on along the minus strand of JAJOZX010008883.1, from coordinate 167,738 downwards.
TTGTTAGTTAGCTATGTTATACCACATTGCACGTGAAATAAATTAGGCTACAGGGTTGCCAGATTTCAGTTTTGAGAATATGGGACAGCACGTCTTTGTGCCGGGTTGACATCGAAAATCCTGTAGTTGGGTGATTTCAGAAATTATGCTTATTCAGCTTATATAAGTGTCAGAGTTAATGATAGGAAATAAACAAAATATACGTTAAATATATATATTTATTGCTACAGTTATACTTGTCTAAGGCCTTTGCATCTCTTTGCAACTGTTTGTTTTGTAGTGGATACTAAAACTGGTTGCACTGCTTCCCTTTCTTAATAAAATTCCACTGTTTAGGATAGTCATCGCTAAATGTACACCTGTGTTTCGGCATAATTAATAATAATTAAAAGGGTGAACAGAGCTCCCGCCAAGAAAAAATCACTGACAACACAGTTGTATTTTAACTACTAAAATTGCACTGATGAGCGATAATTTGCACTGTAACACTGTCTGACGACTGATTTGCAGGTGACAGCTACTCAATACTTCGAGTTGAGTTTTGACTCTGATTGTGTAACGATTTATTTAATATTTTCGCGTCAAGATTTCAGGGCTACTCAATATGGGACAATATGCCGGGACAACGGGACAAGGCAATGAAATAAGGGACAATCTCGTGCATACCAAGTTTTATTGTAGCTAAACGCTGATGGGTTCTACGCTATGGAAAATATAACTGCACTTACAACTTATATTTAGAAGAATATTGTAAAAATGTGTAATAAATTGTTAGCTTTTTTTTAGTATGATGTTAATATTTTGCTGTAACATTTCTCTGATAAAACTAGCAAGTATTTCGATATTTTCTGATGTAACAGCAAATCAGTTGTAATGTGATACGTAATGTTTCGCTTTCATAAACATATTCTCGTAATTAATGTTTATAAAAATGCAAGACTTCTCGATCTCTGCCTTACATTTTGTCCATTTTGGATTAATAACTGTAATTGTACTTTGTTCAGTTACATGATCAGATGAAATATGCTCATTTGGTCCCAGGTGCAAAGCAAATAGAGAATGAAAAGGTGGAGATTCTATGAGTACCTCAGGATTTTTATGCAGGTCTTGATTAAGTCAGTAATGAAACATTTCGTTAAGATACAGTAGCTATTTGAGAATGCTGTAGACCTTGAAGCCTGGATGATTTACATTCAAAACCATACTGTATTTGTTGGAAATTATGTACAGTACTACAGACATAATTTACAATAAGCTTACTTGATCACCACTGATTTCATCATTTCTTTGTTAAAACTGTGCTTATTCTACGCGACTGTAATTTTGTACTTCAAATATGAAGATTAATTATTATTAAAATTACAGTGCAAAATGTGTTCTTGACAAATCAAATGCTATCTAAAATATCTTGGTTCAGCAAATAGCTATAGTCCATTTGTGTTAGCAGTTTTATATTCCTGAAAATTTCATAACACGAACTGCAGCTTTTGTATTCTACGCATTCAACTAAAATAGAATAAAGAGCACATACTTCAGGCAATGCCTGGCTCCTATACAAAGTGATAGTTAAAATGGGCATTTTAATTAAAGGTAGTGGATAAGTTTTCGAATAAATAATATTAAGTGAATGCTATTTTATTTTCCTTGAAGCTTCGTCTCTCAGGTGCAGTGTAATTTTACATAATCAATATGAGGTTTACTTTCTTCAGTGAAGAAAGCTACACCTTCATTTCTGTCTGACCGAATAAATACAGCCTACATCACAATTTGAAGTTCGTCTCAAGCCTATCAATGCTGGACAGTTTAATTATCAATATTTAATAGGCCTACAAATACCATTGAAATTAAATTAGAATGAAGAATTTCTAATGATGTTACCAACCTGCAGATATGTTACAATATATCCATTCAGAAATATTATGTATAGATATTGAATAAGTAGGGCAGAAAGACAAAAAATTTGTAAATAGTACAGGATCGCACACAAAAAAAGGGGCATTCAAATTTTGACAAAGTATGTCACTGATGACCAAAAGTCTTAAATATTTAGTGAAATTCATGAATGAGTACGAATGTATTGAAAAGAAAAAACATCACATTTGGGGTTCCAATAGTAAAGGATTTCTAATACAATATGGCTCATAAATTACCCATCATTACTTTTATACAGACAGAGGTACTTATGAATTCTTATGCAAATGCTGCATGGGACATTCTCTCACCATATTATGATGTTCCCTCAAGCACTTTTAATATGGTACTCGATTATGACCCTTAAAATTAAGTAACATGCCTCCATACTTTGATTAGAATTAATCAGTCAACAATTTTAATCTGTACACAAAATGAAACCAGGACTGTTAATAATACTCTTAAATTCTAAGGAATTAAGTTTTTATAAATATGACGTACTATTTTTAAACTTCTAAACCAACTGTTTTAGTAGCACTTTCATTAATATTTTTATTTAGAACTGAGCCTAATTTAACCTAATTGAAGACTAATCGATATTTCACTGCCGGTACATCCTATGATGCACAATTTTAATAATAAAAGTTTAGCAATTTTTTTATTTAACAACTAAGCCTATTAAGATTTGATATACTTTATGATAAATTTGATGGAGGGCTATCTGACCAATATCATCATTCAGTTACTTGCAACGGCATATAATATGATAGGCATTATGTTACTTAGTTCTTGCCACAAAAATAGTAGTGGCATGAAAGTAGTTTATGCTGTTTAGCTCTCTAATAGGCCCAATATTGCAGCCTAACGCTATAACAGTATACCATTTATTTAATGAAAGTAAATGAAGTTAAAAAAGCCAAAGCATCTCTTAGAATCTACAAATATATCGGCTTACTTAAATGTGTCAACATTCTTTTCCTGCAACAACAAATTTTATACATAGCTCAGATTTTCATTGTGGATGAGTAATATGCAGACATTTTTTACATTGTCCTTACTACTTACCGAAGCCAGTACTGTTATATTTAGCTAGACTATATGGGTTTAGCTTTTCTACAAACTCAATGTTTAAATGTTTTGACACTAACCTTATCTGATTTGTAGTGGAACTAACTAACTAACTAACTAACTCGGTTAAACAGGACAATTTCTAACTTTTTTTGTTCCAATTTTTCAGGAAGCATCCACTGCCAAGCAATATTTTCATATGCCTTCTTTGAATGCTCCATTCCACAAAGGAAAAATTCTTAAATGTGGTTCATTAATAATATTTTAACAAAATTAATCAGTCAATTTGAACAATGCTTTTGAAACATTTCCAAAATATATTTTACTTATTTTCATTATTTTTAAGGGCGAACTAGTGGCCTGATCTCAGATTTTATCTTAAAATGGCTTTTACTTTGTTTTATAATGCCTTAAAGATAACTGAAAAAATAAATTAATAATTAGAGTTTTAGTGAAGTCAACAAATTCAAATTTAACTTTTATGAAGTTTGCATATCCTAATAAATAAGAGCATAACGCTGGTGACTAAAAGATACATTATTACTAGATAAAACTACTGTGCTGAACTCATGAAAATATTTCAATGGACAGAAATAATACACACAAAAATTCTTTAAATGAAAACTATAGCTAGTGAATTAGTGAGTGCAAGATTTATAGAAAATAATGTACTGTAGAATCGGATGCAGACATCTATCATGCATAAACATGCTGAATAAAGTATTTTTTGTTTCAAGCAAAACTTAAGTTATAAAGCTATATTGCTAGGTATTAGGTCCCTCTCCCTGTCCCTCTCCCCCGCGAGTTTTCAATGAAAATAGTGTGAAAAAGTAAACAAAAGTGATGAAAAGAAATTCAGTATTAGTAGCTGATTAACATTTGGAAAAGAGAAGATAAAAGATACACTAACATTAAAAGTATGGTAATGTACTTAAACTGAAATAGCTACTGTAATTTCGCTTTGAACAAAGCTTTCACACCCACAAAGAGAATATAAACGTTTATTTTGTACCAAGAATTGACTAAGTCTTTGTAAAAGTAATTCAGTAAAGACTGGCTTTTCCACTCAAAGCCTTTTTCTAATTGACCCTACACAGTAGAGTTGAAAACAAAGACATAACTTATGTTTGTAGTGTTGAATATAGTAGTTATACTTTAGCAAGGGCATAATCTAAAGAAAAATCCATGTACAATATGTCTGAAGAAAATCTATAAATTGATACTTGTACAGGGACAGTTTACATTGCAGTGATGTAGTCGAGACCACCATGGCCGAGCCCGAGACGGAAATTGAGACCACATGCAATTTTTGCATGTATTCATTATTGTGTAATGCCTAATTCCTAATCTCTGTATTTCAACCAGGGATGGGGTCAAATACAATTGCCCAAATACAAATATAGATACAAATACACTATTTTTTTTACGGCCAAATTCAAATACAGATACAAATATTCGAATTTATAAATCCCCAAATACAAATATAAATACAAATATGAAGCTTCAAATACAAATAAAATGCAAATACAATTTTTACTGTATTTGCAAATTTCGTACCAATTTCATCCTAAATATAAACATAATATTTACTTGACTTCGGCTACCCCTCAAGTAAGACAATACTGGTATAGTACTTATTGTATAAAACTTAACATTGCAATACTTTGGCTCTTATCAAAGTAAACTTCATTTTCACACCAAGGCAAGAAAAGTAACAAATTCCTCTTGTTTATTTTTATTAGAGAAAATTATTTCACACTTCTTGATATTTCTACACTTTTGCATAATTAAAGAAAATAAATTCATATTTCTCAATGTTTGATTTTTACTGTTCATATCAATTTGTAGTTATATAGTCTGTAGTCTGTACAATGGATTTAAAACATTTAACTTAAATTACATTAGTGTATTTGACTGTATTTGAAGCAAATACAGCAAATAAAAGGCTCAAATACAAATATGCAGCTTCTTAAATTCTCAAATACAAATACAAATGCAAATATCCATTTTTGTGTATTTGTAAATACAAATACAAATACGTATTTGACCCCATCCCTGATTTCAACATTCAGGAATAAAGATTTTAGAGATATTATTAAGTGACAATTGCAAAATTTACTAAATTTATTCACAAATTCATAGTTTGTGACATTTTCCAGCAGTTAACTGCCTACTTAAAACAAGATAAGTGTTCGTTGCATTTAAGGAACATCACAGTGTAGTCGAGACGACCATGGCCGAGACCGATCTCGAGTCCTACATCACTACTACATTGTGAGGAACATTGGTTATGTGGAAAATTGAAAACTTTTCTATGAAAAAGGAAATGCATGATTATCATTTAAGTATTGAATGAATAAATGACGCTGCCTTTAAAACCTGTCCATACTTTCTCGCCATTAAAAACACAGTTAAAACTGGAAATAGGCAGGCCCTATCTTATTTCACTGGTTCATTCCATAACTAATTTTAAATGTTATCCACATTCCAGGCCCTGTTCTTTTGTTTTCTAATAGCACTTACTTTTATATTGAATTATTGCAGTAGATTAACAGAAATAAGCTTTTGTTATTAACTAGTTCAACCTATTACTCTATAAAATTAATAATAAAAAAAGCACCAAGTACAGAAAGGGGGATGGGGAAAAGCACACTTACATTCCATCCACGCATAAAAACCTCCCTTTTGTAAACGAAGTGGCTTATGATTTGACCTAAAATCACTAACACTCCTGAAAATGTCCTTGTACCATGGTGTATGTACAATGGGGATCTGAAGAAACTTCCAAATTAAGCTGTAATATTTTATTTTAACCTAAATATTTCCATGTAATTATCTTCACTTAGCAGACTGATTTTACTATAAAGAAGCAATTTATCTCTCGGTAGCTCAGTGGTTATAGTGGCGGACTCTGTGCGATGAGGTTCTGGTTCACTCCCACCTGCTGGCACCTGAGTTGAGTTGAGTCGAGTTGAGTTGGCCACTTAACCTGCTGCTATTCAAGGTAAAAGGGGAAGGTTAATCGACATAATTGCCGTATTTGGGTTAGTGAAAAACCAACCTAGCATGGGTATGGGAGAGAGATTCTCCTAAAGTTAATGTCTGGTTGGATACAAAGAGGATTAACTGTACTTGGGGCCTGAGGCTAATTTTATTTTGGGGGCCCTTTTCTATAGATTTATATTAACAATACATGTACAGTACACAGTACATTTACACGAATTATATGTATGGTGCTCAGGCTAATTGAGAAACAAACTTAAAAGAACCTTAAGACAGCGTATTTTGTCGTTCGCTAAAACCAAACAGTATTAAACAAACTTTACTTTAGGGCCTATAAAACAAAATAAAACAGGGAATTTGACAGTTTGTGTACTTTGTCATATTTAATCAAAGTAGTTTGCGAAATCTCGAATTATATCATCGAAACTCAGTTGATTGGGGGCCCCCCCTCAAGCATGGGAGCCTGAGGCTTCAGCCTCACTCAATTGCCTCAATGATAATCCGCCACTGGAACTTGGATATGACAAGACCGAAGATTTATGGACTTTTTTCCTTTGCAGAAGCTACGCTAACAAGGCCAATTTATCTTGACATGCTTCAGCAGTTCCTTGAACCTCAGCTTCGTTCAGATGGCATTCTCCACTCTGTTGTCTTTCAACAAGATGGAGCTCTATGTCACTATGCAAACATTGTTCGGGCGTACCTTGATGAGCTCTTACCAAATTGCTGGATTAGACGTGGTGGAAACAGGCCCTGGGTAGCACGATCTCCAGATTTAACACCATTAGACTTCTTTGCGTAGGGCTTTAAAAAGTCTGAGGTTTACAAAACAAGAGTTACAGACTTCCAGGATCTGCAAACCCGCATTGTCGCGGCAGTCGCTAAAATAACCCGAGAGATGTTTGAGAATGTGTTCCGCAATGCAGTGGACAGATTTGAGATTTGCAGACACTGATGGTGCTCACGTCGAATCGTAGGCCTGGGTTTGATAAATAAATATACATCTAATTATGTAACTACATTTTTATCCTAAAATACTATTATTTCAGCGAAACAGATAGGGACTTTTGGACCATCCTGGATAGTTAACAAGTTTAACTTATTTGAGTACCTTATAAAACAAAATTTATAGACGTTCTTAACTATTCTCGGGTCAAGTGCACTATGTTTAGTCTGTTAATAGTGAGACACCAATCGACCGGGGAAGTACTTCACGGTGAGGGGAGTGGACGTTAGGCAGGAGACAGCGAGTGCTGAAACTACTCCCGTTTCTCCTGTCACTGTTCTCCCTAGCTGATTATTTATTCCCCCCCCCCCCCGTCTCATCTACCCTGTGAGCAGTCCAACATGCTCTCTAACACATACTTCTCCCACTATTCTTGATACATCTTACACACTACACAATCTTTTCAAAATAAGCAAAAAAAAAAAATTGCATCGTCTTCAAAAGCCTCAGAGTTCCCTGGGGAGGGGACTATAAATGTCCCCACTTCTGGCTCCCCTGTTGCCGGTAATGTCTGATTCACTTTTCATAAACTTCTGCAATATTCGTGGCCCTTACTCAAATTTCCAATCTGTTGAACACAATCTCCTCCTCATTGAAACTCAGACATTTGAAACGACTGACAGCAACCCATTTTCTGTAGTCTCACACTCTATATACTCAATTTCATTACAAAGGCAGAGGTTGCATATATACGTAACCAATTTCACTCTTTCAAATTCTACACCCTCTGGGTACGGCTTACATTCCAATCTCAAACTAAATACATCTGCGCTGTCTACTTTTCTGCTAATTCTACTGACTATCCAAAATTCTTTGACTACCTCACTTCCAAAATGGAACACATTTTATCCCACTCTCCTTTTACTGAGATCTCCATTTTAGATTTCAATGTTCACCACCACCTTTGGCTTTCCTCTCATTTCACTAACATCCCTGGTGAGCTAGCTTACAACTTTTCTGTCCTGAATGACAGAACAGATTGTACAACGCCCTACTCGCATCCCCGATCGTCTTGGGGATAGTGGTTTTATTTCTCACCAGTCATCCTTCTTACTCTGTCAAACGTTTTCTCCGTTTGGCTCCTGAGAAAATCTGTTCCCCGTTCTATCGCTCTAGTTCTGTAATTAGACCTCCCAAGAGGAGGAAGCTTTGTCACTTTGGTGCCCTCAGGCAGTACTTCTTTTAGTTTCCATAGAATGATTAATGCGCTGAGGCGTACATTCCATTTTCTTTTCCTATTACAAATGCAAAAAGAAAACCTTGGTTTAACTTTACTCGTTCTAATGCTATCCGCAACAGAGAGGAGGCTTTCAGAAGATACCGTTGCCATCCAAATCCCGACTCTCACCGTGTTCATATTTCTGCCCAGAATAGTGCAAAATCTTCTCTTCGACTCGCCAAAAATCCCTTCATCCGACAGAAATGTGAAACCTAATTCTAATTCTTATCGCTCTTTCTGGCACCCACCAAAAACCTCTCCAACAACTACTACTTTCGGTCCTATTTTCCATTCTGACAGCTGGATCGCCGACTCTTCTGATAAAGCTAAACTCTTCACTCAGACTTTCGCCTCTGACTGAACCATGGATGATTTCGGTGCTGTTCCTCCATCTCCTCCCGCCTTCTGATTTAATTATGTCTAAAATTAAAATCTCTTCCAGATATTTTTTTTTCTGCCCTCTATGGGTTCTACGAAGGCGTATGAGCCTCATGATATCTCCTGTTGTTCTCAAGAACTATACTACTGTACTGACATCTTACCAGGCAAACTCTCGTCTTTGCCTTCCATCTGGTACTTTTCCTTCCTGCTGGAACTTCGCTCTTATTCAGCCTCTCCCAAAGAAGGGTGAACGCTCTCAACCTTCCAACTATCGTCCAATTGCCTTGATATCTGCCCTTTCTAAAGTTCTTGAATTTATTCTTAATAGGAAGATCCTTAAACACCTCTCTACTCACGATCTTCTTTCATATCGTCAGTATGGGTTCCGGAAGGGAAGCTCTACTGGCGATCTTCTTGCATATCCTCCGAGTCTTGGTCATCCTCTTTTCGGGTTTCAGTGAAACCTTTGTTATTGCGCTGTACATATCGACAGCTTTTCAAAGTCTGGCAGAAATCCTTAATTTCCAAACTGCCTTCCTTAGGTTTCTATTCTTCTGTATGCGCCTTCATCTCCTATTTTCTTTCTGGCCGATTTATATCTGCGATTGTAGATGGCTACTGTTCTCCTAAAGGTATTAGTGGTGGTGTTCCTTTGGGTTCTGTCCTGTCATCCACTCTCATTCTTTTATTTATTAATGATCTTTTAGGTCACACTTCCTATCCTATCCACTCCACTTCGCCACTCGCTTCATAAGGGTTTCCTCTCAACAGTCGCTCCGTGCTTCGCGACCTGACCTCTGATCTTTCTACATCTCTGGGGCCAGGGGAAACCTCGTGGTTTTCAGTGCTTCAAAAATCCCATTCCTTCATCGTCAGCAGTACACTCAAACCTTCCTCTTCTCTTAATATTATTGATGTTTCCTTTTATCGTGATCTTTCCTGGAAAGATCACATCGGGGCCTATACTTTCTTTCTAAAACAGCTTCTCAGAGGTTAGGTGTGAAATGTACTGGCTCCGCAGTTGCTATCTCTATACGGGTGATCTTGTCCAACCCTGTATGGAGTACGCTTCTCATGTGTTGGGTGGCTCAACCCATACAACTCTACTTCACCGGGTGGAATCAAAAGCTTTTTATTCCACCAATTCTCCGCTTCTTACTGACTATCTTCAATTCTTCTCTCTTCGCCGCACTGCTGCCTCACTTTTTTACTATCGCTATTATAACCGACACTGCTCCTGACACTAACTGCATGCCTCCCCCTCCTCCTCTAAGGAAAGCAAACAGTACCAAACTTTCGACAGTCTCATTCCTTTTCTGTCCAACTCTGTAATGCAAGGGTTAATCGGTATTTTCAATCTTTCATGTACTCAACTGGTCAACTCTGGAACAACCTCCCTCAATTCATCTTTTCTCCTGTCTATGACCTCCAATCTTTCAAACGCAGTATCCAGGCATCTCAAGAACTTTGGACCTTGTTTTTGATTCTCCTCTTGTTCTCCCGTTAGGGTGAAGGGTTTGCGAGCATTCACCATTGGTCCCTTCTTCCTGCATAAGAAGGTCGTTTTATTTCATTCAAAAATAGTATAAAAACCGCAGTAAATACTCTGTTATAAGCCTAGTGTAAGGTTAGTAAGTATATAAGGTATCGTCCATGGTAAAGTTCTCATTCATTAATAAAATTCATAAATTCATCCATGTAATAATTTAAGCAAGGAAATTGCACATCCACAAGCCAAAGAGAGTTGTTGGGAATGTGATGGCAACAGGAATATTTATTTGTTTACAGGAAATATGGCACCAATTAACACCAACATTTGTGTCATTGTTGCATTTGGTATTATCATCACATATTTATTTTGTTGAAAGTTTAATCACAGATGAAGGTTATGCTTCTTTTGATGACCCAAAAAGTGGCCATTGGCTCTCTCCATGGAAACCAGCATTTTAATGTGTTCAATTGTGCAAGGTAATCAACCTAAAAACTGAAATTAGGTGGAAGTCTTCATTCAGTCTTGGCAGATCTTGAAATAAGTTATGTCTGCCAGCATATCATGCCTAAATATTGTGTTGATGAACTAAAACAGAAATACGTGACAGTCTAAGCTAAACTTAACAATTATGCAACAGATGCCCTTACTTTTTACAAAAAAGGATGAATCTGACAAATTTGTACTTTTTCTTGAATCCTGACAAAATCCAAAATTCTTTTTACAAGAAGTTTCAGACTTTTTTATGGTACCTTGGTATTGTTCACTTGAACACTGTACAGTTCACAAGGAACTCCGTTGTGATGCGATACATTCACTGGGGAACACCATTAGATGGGAGAGACTCAAACCTTGGTAATCCAATGCAAAACAGCAGTAAAGCATCCTTGCACATTCTGCTATGATCAGTAGCTACTTCATTAAACAATGTTACTGCCCTACTACATCCCAAAGCTCTTCTGACTCTCCTACTGTTTGCAGAAGTTAAGTCAGGTATTTTTTCTCCACATGCGAGGACATTACTGAAAAATAGGCGAATTATTAAGGCTCAGTAATTGATGAATGGAAAAGAATCCCTCATCATTATCGCAAAAGGGCCTATAAAGTTCTTCATGTGACCTTCATTTAACCTTTTCATGCCGTATGGGCGCGAATGAGACCATCAAATTTTATGAGATTTTAGTCATTCTGGAGATATAACATAAGTGTTTTTTTATAGCATGAAAAGTAAACGAAAATCAGGTATGAAAGGGTTAAGACCTATACTGACAATAAGTGTGTAGCTTCCTATGAACATTACTTCAAAGGAATTTGTTTAACTGATTTTAAGTTAAAAACAAAGAAATGAGAATTACCATTTACATGTGTTGCCATTAAAAATGTGAAGGGTTTTCCACTCTCTTAAAAATAAAATAAAACATACAACTGACAATTTCTTCAAGATGGTCAGAGAGCAAATGAAATTAAATTTATTACATTGTTTATAAGCCTTAATTCACTGTGGTAAAATAAACCAGATTTAGATATACAGTACAATATAGTAGCTGAACTGAATAAGCTCACATCCAAATCTCTTATCCAAATAAGTAGATTTAATAGTTCTTTCAACCAACATACTTGAAGATTAGAAGCAGCCTTGGATTATTTAAGTTTGTATCCAACTTGAAATGCCTCTACAGCATATACACGGAGCAGAACCTCCTAATCAAGCACTTTTAATAAAATGTGATCCTGCATATGCCCCCATTCTATTCCCCTGAGCTACAATAGCTGACTGAGAAAGATTTTGTATTTCATTTCTACTTTAAATGTTTACTCTCATTTAAATTATTCATCTCTTTTTACCACTTTTCTTATTATTTATGTTACAATTTAAAAAAATATTTCCAACAGAATGGAATTTCACTATTATGTGAGGGATCTGGAACCACACCTTCCACTAAAGGCAGTCTTACTGGAGTTCCTTAATGATGAGCACTTAGAATTCCTAAAGCCCACTTAGAACCGTACAATCTTCAGCAATATAAAATACGAGTTCATCTAGATACAATACTACAATCTTTAGCAATATAAAATACAGGTTCACCTAAACACAATACTGCAGCTATATTTAATTAAACCAAAGGTTAGTTTTTAAAAGTATTGGTAATAATAATAATAATAAGTGAAAATCTTAAAAGTTTAAGATACTTAAGATAACTTGCCAATGCAAGAACAAGAAAGGACAGTCTTAATAATTATAACTGTCATTAACCTAAGGGTAATTCTACGAGAAATAGACAAATGAAGTACACGGTAACCTCTTCAAAATTCATGAAACTTGGTGTGAGGGTTGGTTTAGGTCCAAATTACAAATTTCTGAATTTTTTTGAAAATTGGTCAAGTTGGTCAAATTTTATGGCTTGATCAAATTTTTGTCAAATGAAAAAACCAATAATTTTCAAACGTAAATATCTCAGCTCCTAATTGTGGTAGTGTAGTAAGTCTTAAATGATAAAATATGTAAAATTAACTGTAGTTTCTAAATATGTATCATTTCTTTAGGGTAACAAAAATAAAATTATGATTTTTTGGAAAATTTTTTTTTTTTTTTTTTGCGATTTGGCAGCGAAGATATCATTTTTAGAAAAAAAGACCAGGAATAAAAAAATGTTTATTTGATGTATGTACACCATAATAAGTAATAAAAAGTCAGCTTATCAACGATTATTATGAAAAAAAAAAATGAAAAAAAAAAATCCTCCAAATTTCAACAATTTTTTGCTTTCTTTCCAGATTTTCAGTATATACCTAATTTTCTAGTATACGTAAATTTACCTAACCCTTAAAATGCCTCAAAACACAAAATTTTGTTGCGATCCTATGAAAAAACACTCGAGAAGAATTTTCTGTAACATCAAAAAAGTAAACTCTGCCATGGCAGCTGCAAGCTATGGAATTTTGGAAGAAAATCAATTACTATGTCACAATTAAAAAGAAGCCAATTGTATTAGAACATGTTCAACGTTCATCCAGAGAGCCGGAACCTGCACCAATACCTGAGCCAGACATACTTAACGAATGTATGGAGCGAAGCAGTAGCATTCCACGAATCCACCACCATTGGAAGAATTTGTCGTTCAAGACAGGCAATTCAATAAAGATTTGCTCAGCGACAATATTTTACCTTTATTTGATGAAAGCCCTATTAAAACAGGTAATAAAACAATAGAGACTCCATTCAGGACATTTGTTTCTTAATGCCAAATTCGTAGTTTTCTGTTTTTAAATATTAGCATCAGCACTTGAATACATATATACAAAATATTTGATATTTGATTATTTCACGCAACCTAAATTTATGAATTTGTTTTACAGCTGGATTGAAGCCGGGACAAAAACAGATAAAGGCTTCTACGAAATTCAGATCGACAACGGAAAAGGTTAAACGAAGTTTTGAAGCTGCTTATGGGGCTCCTATTGACTATTCTGAAGCTGGTCCATCCAAAAAAAGTTGTTTGGAAGATGATTTAGAGAGGCAAGACTACTTTTCGGACATAGTTATTGAAATTTGACATTTTAAATTAAATTTAATACAGTCATCGAAGTATATACTAAATTAAGTTTTATCTGTTTACATTTTTATAATCGGACAATATAATACATATACATATATTTTATGAAAAGTTTAATTAAAAATATACTAATTAAACTTAATGTCAAATACACTTTATTTCAGGTATCAAAAGGTTATGGAAGAATTAAAGGAGAAATTTCAAGCAAGTAACGATCGCAATCTTAGGTTACAAATACTATCATTGTATCCCTATCCCATTGAAAAAACTGCTGACTTCTTTGGAGCAACAAAGTATATGGTGCGTAAGAGCCGCAATCTTCAAAAACAGTTTGGGATTCTTCCTAACATTCCAAACATGACGAAAGGGAAGGTCGTCACAGCTGAAATGAAAAAAATCATTCGGAGTTTTATGAAAATGACGAATATAGTAGGATGTGCCCGGGAATCAAAGATTATAAGTTTGCAATAAATGAAGAGGGTGAAAAAATAAAAAACAAAAAAGACTGGTATTGTGTAACTTGAAAGAGTTATATGCTGAATATGCAAAAAATGATGAAAATCCCAAAATAGGCTTTAGTACCTTTGCTCATCTTCGACCGTCGTGGTGCGTGCTTGCGGGACAAAGCGGAACTCACAGTGTCTGCGTATGTACGCATCACCAAAATCCGAAACTACAAATATCAGCGTTAGGCATTAAAGATTTAGACTACAAAAAATTAATGTCTTTATCCGTCTGCGGCATGGACAATGAAGATTGTATGATGCACCGATGCAAAAGATGCCCGCGAGAGGTCGGAATCAAAAATTATTTGGAAAGTTTGGACTTCATGGCGATGGAAGAGATAAAATATAAACAATGGGTGTCCGTCGATCACTGTATGTTAAAAGATATCACCGAAACTCCAGAGGAATACGTGGAATCGCTCACCAAAAAAATTGCACAACTGACAAGACACCACTTCACGAATAAATGTCAGTCGAGTTACTTCAAAAATCTAAAAGAAACTCTGCCCGAAAATGAAGGTGTTTTGGTGGGCGATTTCGCGGAAAACTTCTCATTCATCGTACAAGATTGTGCCCAGGGGTTTCATTGGGAGAACTCGCAATGTACAGTGCACCCATTCGTTTATTATTCCAAAAACAATGCAGGAAAACTAATTTGCAAAAGTTACTGCTTCGTTTCAAACCGTCGCAGGCATGATACAATTCTGGTTCATAGTTTTCTCAAAAAATTAATCCTGTGCATCCAACAACAAAATTCAAACCTAACTAAAATTCATTATTTCACAGATGGATGCGCGGCTCAGTATAAGAATAAAACAAATTTTCTAAATTTATGCCATCATTTCGAAGACTTCAAAATTCATGCTGAGTGGAATTTTTTCGCGACATCCCACGGGAAGAATGCCTGCGACGGTATTGGCGGAACGGTAAAAAGAGCAGTCGCCAGAGAAAGCTTACGACGGCCTCTCGACCATCAAATCTTAACAGCTGAGGACTTCTACAATTTCTGCTCTCAAGAATTCCTAACCGCTATTGACTTTTTTTACGTCTCTGAGGCAGAAGTTGTAGATGTAGAGCTTTCTTTGCAAAAACGTCTGAGTGAACCTATTACTTCTATCAAAGGTACTCAACAATTACATCGCTTCATCCCAATTTCCAAGAATTCGTTGAAGGTTTATCCACTCTCTCAGAGTGCACAGTCAGTCGAAATAAGAGAGCTCATTAGAGTTTCTGCTTCGGATCAAGAACATAATACTGTCTCTCAACGCGAAATTGAAACAGGCTCTTTTGTGGATTGTATGTATGAAAATAAACTATGGCTCGGATTAGTCCAGTCCTTTGACTGTGAATATGATGATTTTCTGATAAAATTTCTCCATCCTTCGGGCGTATGTCCCTCATACATTTTTCCTGCGCAAGATGATGTTTGTCACGTTCCAACAGAAAATATATTTGGGAGTATTGAAGCAAGTTTACGAGGAGGAACAAGAATACAATACATTTTTCTGCTTCAAGAATTAAATAACTTTTCAAAGATAAAATAAATTCTATCGAATGTATACTATTTAAGATTGTCTATATAATATTCTAAAATTTTTATCTAAGATTTGTGTATCTACTTAATAGTTAAAAAAATCTTCTCATTCTTTTTTCTTATTATTATATTATTAGTGTCTAAAATTTGGATTCACTGGATGAGAATACTGTCTCTTAATTCATTCTCAAAGACTTGTGTACGTGTAGTATTAGGAAGAGTATTTTATACTCTGATAAGCGCTTTATAAATTAAACATTATTATTGTCAATATATTCTGTCCCTAAATATAAGAGAGGTTATGTATGTACATTGTACATATATTTTAAAAGATTTTTTCTCCTTTGGTTTATCTACATGTATTTTTTATATGATTTGAAAATGGTCTTTTTTTGGACCAACAAGTCTGTAATAAATCTTCGTCGTCTGAAAAAAAAATTTATTACTTAATTTCAAACTCAGTTTTGAGCCTTATAATAAACTATAAGCTGACCTTTTTATTACTTATTATGGTGTACATACATCAAATAAACATTTTTTATTCTTGGTTTTTTTTTTTCGAAAAATGATATCTTCCCTGCCAAATCGCAAAAAAAAAAAATTTGACATTTTTTCCAAAAAATCATAATTTTATTTTTGTTACCCTAAAAAATTGATACATATTTAGAAACTAGTGATGGGACGATACCAAAATTTTTAATGATTCCGATTCCGATACCACTAAAAAGTCTCGATTCCGATACGATTCTCGATTCCGATTCTCAATATTTTTAAATATAATTCTATACTTGTTTTTCTGGAAATTGTCATATTTTACTCTGGTAAGATTAACTATTTACATTCTGAGTATGGTAATATAAATTATAAATTATAATAGATTGGTTTAAAAATAAAAATCAACTAAGTTGTAACAATTCATTTTAATCTTCTTGATTACACATCATGGATATACATGTTTTAATGTATAGCTACAATACAATAAAAATAAAATTTGTTATCCTCTTTCATTTAAATTTTAAAGTTTACATTGCAAAACTGGTTGAATTAAAAGTTAAAGAATCGTTTTAAGAATCGGAAATCATGGTACAATTCTCTCGATTCCGATTCCGATTCCTGAAAAATGCTCGATTCTTCCGATTCTCGATTCCGATTCCGATTAATCGTCCCATCACTATTAGAAACTACAGTTAATTTTACATATTTTATCATTTAAGACTTATTACGCTACCACAATTAGCAGCTGAGATATTTACGTTTGAAAATTGTTGGTTTTTTCATTTGACCAAAATTTGGTCAAGCCATAAAATTTGACCAACTTGACCAATTTTCAAAAAAATTCAGATTTTTGTAATTTGGACCAAAACCAACCCTCACACCAAGTTTCATGAATTTTGGAGATGGTGGAGTGTACATTTGGCACTTTCATTTGTCTATTTGTCCTGGAATTACCCCTAAATGGAGCAAATTTAAATTTTTACTAGATAGCCTACAATAACCATGAGATAAAGATGCTTTCAGGAGTGAAAAAATGTCTAAATACATTTTGTATGAAAAAAATTATTATATACAATATTCAGTGAAATGATAATTAGACTATAACTATGGCATTCCTAATTCTAGTTTCAAGTTTTGTAAATTAATTGGTTTTTAATTAGTTCTACTAATTTTGATTACATGTAGAGATTATCATTTTTTAAGTCTTTCACAATATTAGTATTTCCTTACAAATACCTTAAAGCAGTTTGTTTGCTCAAAAAATGTTTTATTATGTAATGACATTGGCTAATTGGCTGCCCATTTTTACAAATAAATCCAGATTGGCAGCGTAATAAGATTTTAAGCAGTCATTTCAACACATTTTCGCTCAGATTCACAAAATATCTTGACATTTGGGATCTCAAGTCATTTTATCCAGTAATGATTATAATATTTACTTTGTGTATTTGAAACAAATGAAAATAAAAATTCTTCTAAATAAGATTATTTATTGAATCCATGATTACAAAAAGCTTTGAAAGTTTACTTTCACAAGATGATTTCTGTCACTGTTAAATACCTATTAATAATAATAAGTGTTCACTTTAATTAGGAAGGAATACACCTACTGTTTTATGCCTAAGTCCTTTTAGTATTAATTATATTATAAATTTGCTGATAATCCTCTCAAACAAAATGATCAGTTATAACTTGGAAAATTTTAACAAGTAGGCCAATGGATGTCAAATGATGTTTAATGAGGAAAATAAAATGTAAAACAAATGAAAGCTTAGGGAAAAAATAGACTAGCCTAATCAAAACCTTCCTTCTTTTCTTTAATTGCCTCTCTAAAGCGCTCCTCCAATAAAGAAAGTTCAGAAATTAAATCTGTGATTGCATTCATGAAAGCCTCATGTGGACCATAATTTGTATCAGATGTCTGAAAAAGAAAAAGAGTAAATAAAATTGGAGCAGCATGCAGAATATATACAATATGAAATCACCATAATAAATTAAAAAACCTCTCAACATTATTAAAAATTTAATTTAATAAAATTAACTTTTTTAAGTTTGTTTCCCAAGTGGTGAAACAAAGGGACAATAATAATAATTTGTCTTATCCAAATGATTTAATAGTTTAAACTTAAATTAAGCGTGCTTTTGGAATTAGCTACATTTCAAAATTTTCTTCCTTTTTTTAATTTTACCTCTGTACCATACTTTAAGAAAATTTACTGGCAATTAAATTCTTAACAATTAACAAAAATGAACAATGAACACTTCAGTTTAGTATTATGGAACATTTAATGTTCCGTAAATGACTAAGCCTACTCATTAGGGGCGGTCGAAACATATCAAAAATCGAGTTTCTCCAATTCCACAGTATGCACGTAGTTGGAAATGATGATCTCAACATCTTGTAAAAAAAATTAGTATATGCAACCCCCGTTACCCCTTCCCATTTTACTCTCTCCACAGATATAAACCCCAAATGTGACAATCATGTATTATATTAAGTCTTATTAAGTAGATTAGATTAATTTGGATAGATTACATAGATTAATTTAGATAGATTAGATGAATTATATAAATTATTGTCACATTTTTTTGTTTAGTTTCAGATTGTTTATGATTGAATGAGTTATGATTTAATTCTGAATGAGTTATATTAAATTCAGATTGAATGATTCAATTGCTAGAATTTAACAATTAGTTTCTTGTTATTAATGCTACTAGGCCTAAATAAGTGAAATCATGGTGACAAGAAGCAAAATGCACAATTCAACATTTGGTCACCCTGCAGAATTTCCACCTTCAATGACTCCTTCAAAGGCTGATGTATTTAGGCATTATTTTTTGGTAAGTAAACTAGAAGAACTGATTTCGAAAGGTTCTAGAACAGCAAAAGAATGTTACAGAATTGTCACCAAGATGTGGAAGCCATTTGGGAGAAGTTTTCCTTTCCACATATAGGATTTGAAGGAATAGCTATAAAAGTTAAATGATTGATAGAATCTGCAGCAAAGTTAAATAAAGTACCATTAAAACAAAGAAACAACAGTTTTCAGCAGAAGGTGGAGACATTTGATGAAATGTTTGATATTTGTACTTGTTACAATAAAAAAATCAGTTGAACGGATTGCAGATGTGATATTAGAGTTCTAATGATTGAGTGGGAGTCTTTTATGGGGGTAGAAACAAAGAAAAAACCAATTAGGACCAATCGACAGAGTAACGACTTCCGCAAGAAAAAGGACTCATGATAGAATTAAAGGATTAGAAAGAAGAGCCAAGATAGGCCTAGATATGAATGTCGCCTCAACCAGCAAACTGGACCCTTTACATATTATGGAAGATGAGAGCATGGAAATTGATGATGACAGCGATGATATTGACTTTGTTCCGGATTTTGAGCTGAGAGAAAACAATCAGAACAGAATTATTTGTGATAACTTAACAATAACAGCAGATAGATACCGTGTAAGTTACAGAGCTACTGCAGCTATAATAAATGCAGCTTTGAAGGATATGGGAATATTAGACGAAACCAATATGTTGGATAGGAAAAAAGTGGAGAGAGAAAGAATATGTGCGGGTAAAAAGAACATAATCAAAGTGAAATCAGAGAACACACAGATTGAAGGCATTGAATTTGATGATAGAAAAGATCAAACTAAGACAAAGAAGGGAATGGAGTATGAAGAACATTATGCAATAGTCAAAGAACCTGGTGATGTTTACATGGATCATATAGCTCCAGATAATGGAACTGCTTGTTGTATTGCAGATGAAATAACTTTTATAGTTGATTCTAATAGCAAGGAATCCCTCAAAGCTTTGCTATGCAATGGCACCCCAGTGAACACTGGCAGGATTGGCGGAGTGCTAAAATTGATTGAATTACATCTGGACAGGCTGGTACAATGGCTGATTTGCCTTTTGCATGCAAATGAACTGCCCTTCAGGCACGTACTTGAAGCAATTGATGGAAAAACTTCGGGACCAAACACCTTCAAAGGTTCTCTTGGAAATAAACTCTGAGAGGATTTGACCAAACTGGATATAGTTGATTATACCCCTGTAGAGAGCAACATTAAAGAAGTTTCAGCTGATATTGTTAAAAGTTTCAGCAGTGACCAAAAATATATGTATGAAATGTGCATTAGCATACAATCTGGACGCATCTCACAAGCATTAGCCACCAGATCCCCAGGTGCCCTCCATCATGCAAGATGGCTAAAACATCCAAGACCTAGTAAAAATTATAATGCTGGTTTACGCTCTAGGCTGGTTTTGGATAGTCTCATCCAAAGGCAAATGAGGGAGCATCTAATTTTTGGTATATCATGCACTTGCTTAAAGGCTTAGATAAAAAGCATCGGATGATTATGAAGCGTGTCCTCAGAAATAATGCCTATTTTGCCCACCCAGAGAATATCTTACTCTCAATGATAACAGACACAAGAAGAGAGGTCAGAGAGCTGGCTCTTCAGCACATCATTCGAGCAAGAACTAGGAGCACCAATGTGAGAAATTTTGAGCTGCCAAAAACACTGAACTTTGAAGCAGATGATTATCCTAACATGATCGACTGGGACAACAAAACCATCACCCCTCCACCTATTTTACAGAATTTGATAAATGATGATGATCTTAAAGTTTGAAAGGAACCACTTCAGCTTATTCTTTTTCCCTGTCACAGCCAGTGAGTAGAACATGCTGTAAATGTGGTAACAGAAGCATCACAAGATAGAATTGGTTAAAAAAATAGACAAATTTATTTTGAATGTACTGGAGTCGAGAAAAAGCTACCTGTGTTCCAATGGAAAGGCTAGTGGTGTCAGTAATTTACAATTTTAAATTTCTTAAGGTGAATATTTTGATTTTAGTATGCTTCAACTGATTCTTTAAGTAATATACAGAGAAAGATTTCTTATCAGGTTTTTTTATTCAAAGAATTGGTTTCAATTTCATTTCAATTTAAAAAAAGTGGGGGGCATATGCAATGGGTAGGCGGAGGCACATAGCGGTGTAATTACAGTATGTTGTTTAGGGGCCCAAAAGGAAACTCCGAGCAGTGTGTAGAATAAGAATACAAAATTTTTACCCCCCACCCCCAACTACTAATGTATGTTATTAGAATCACAAACGCTTCAAAATATTCTTAGAACACTCCTGATACAGACGTTAAAAATACATCTTTAAAATTCAAACTCAGTTTCTCTAATCTACAACCTTTATAAAAAGGAATATCAACATTGTCATATCTCAAGACTCAAAATAAAGGAAGGTCCATTTATTTCTATAAAAAATAGGCTTTTACAATTAAGTATGCCTCTTCAGTGATGTAAAATATTTTGTTTTTTTGGTTACAAAAATATTATAAAAGTGAATTGGGTCATTCCAGGACAAATCATGCAAAAAAAATGAAATTTGTAACCACTCCAACTTGGATTTTTCTCAAATTTGGTATATAAGGTTTGTTTTTATGCAAAAACATGGAATCTCAAGTTTTAGCGCAATCAGATTAATGGTTCAAAGGTGGTAGACCGGAAGCGCCGGAAACCAGCCTGGGTAGCAGGGTACTGGTCACTCGCCTCCAAGGTAAAGGACAGCCGCGAGGCGACCATCGCCTCCATCACCTTGCAGGCACAGCATGTTAGGGAAATGGGGCGATAGTTCGACGGGAGTGAGGGGTCTTTATCGGGCTTCGGGATGGGGACGACGATGGACTCACGCCATCGGTCCGGAAATGAACCCTCCAACCAAATCCGGTTATAGAGGTCCAGTAGAAAGCTGAGAGCAGAGGGGTGGAGGTGCCGTAACAAGTCATAGGGGATATTATCGGGGCCGGGGGCGGAGGGCCTCCCGAAGCTCTGTCATGTGGAAGAGGTGATTATAGGGGTCATCCCTATGAGGTGGAAATTCCGGTGGGTCGCGGCGGGAGTGGGGGGAATCGGAACTGGAGATGGCTGCGAAGTGCGCCGCGAGTGCGTTCGCGACGGCCTCCGGATCGGACACGAACTCGTCGTCCCCGACCCGAAGCACCGGGGGTCGAGGGGGGACACGGGTCCCCTCAAAGCTACGCACCTTGCGCCAAACAGTCGAGGGGGCGGTCGAGGAGGAGATCCCGGACACGTAACTCCGCCAGGAGGTACGCCGGGCTAGTTTCAAGACCCGACGGGCCACTGCCTTCAGGCGCTGAAACGCCATCTTATGCTCCGGCTGGCGGGTCCGGTAGAAGCGACGGCCAGCACGGCGCCGCTCCTGAACGGCACGGGAGCACTCTGGGGTCCACCATGGGACGCTGCGCGGCCTGGGGGAGCCTGAGGTACGGGGGATGCAACTGGTGGCAGCCGAGAGGATCTTGCTTTCGAGAAAGGCGAGGGCCTCACTAACGGAGGGAAAGGCAGGAATGGACGGCGAGATCGCCGTGCACCTCGTGTATGAGGCCCATTTCGCTCGGGCGAACAGAGGTGGGGGGGGAGGAGACGGGTTGGGGTAAGACACACAGGGAAATGGTCACTGCCGGAAGAATCCGGCAGGACCTCCCAGGTGAACTCCGTCACGATATCGAGGGAAACCAGGGAAAGATCAATACAGGTGAAACTGTCATGGGCCGAGTGGAGGCAGGTTGGGGAGCCATCGTTCAGAAAGGTGAACTCTAGCTCGTCCATAAGGGAGAGAAGGGTCCCGGAGAGAAAGGTGGAGCAAACGTCCCCCCAGGCCGGGTCCCGACTGTTGAAGTCCCCGAGAAGCAGGAAAGGGCGGGGAAGCTGCAGAATTAGGTCACGGAGAGAATCGGGTGGAGGGCGTACGTTAGGGGAGAGGTAAAGAGAGCAGACCGTGAGCTGACGCCACAAAGGCGCACGGCCACAGCTTGCAAGACAGTACGGAGCGGGAGGGGGCGGAAAGGGACGGAGCGGTGCACGAAGACCGCGGAGCCCCCCCTACCCGCCCCATCGAGAGGCGGGGAAGGGAGCCCGCAGTAGCCGGACACTCGAGGGAGGGAACGGGAGCCCAGTATCGTCTCCTGAAGGCAGAAACACGCCGGACACCTGGAGGCCAGGAGAGAAGAGAGACTCTCGAGGCCTACCAGGAGCCCGCGGATGTTCCACTGCAGGAGCGAAGTATATGGAGGGGTAGGAAAGTCTGCGAAACGGATGGTTATGGGGTGGGTGGGCCGATCGGGCGGCCCGAGATTAACAAGGGGATTGGAAAGCACCGGGGCCCAACGGGGGGGCGATGTGGAAACTGACGCCAGCAAATCCTCCTGAAGAGGAGTCACCCGGACGCCCGGGGGAGAGCGATGCAGAGAAGGGGATGTGAGGGGTATCCAGAAGGCCCCTCCCTTCACCGGAGGTGCAGGGGAGGCTGGACTACAAGGGGGAGTGGAAAAGGATACCTCACCCGGATGCATAGGCAGGTCAAGGAGAGGTGGGGTAGGTCACGCGCGGGGGCGTGCTCATCCCACCCACGCCGACCAGGCGGGCGAGTTCCCCCTCCAGTGGGTCCATCGACCGAACCGGTGAGGGATGTATCTCCGCCCCCACCACGAGGGTCGTCGGGGACCCCAGGGGGGAGCGTCCATAACGGTTGCGCAGCGGGGACGGTGAGGACACCGGGATGGTAGGGCGAAGGGGGCGTTTGTGTCTGGGAGAGGAAGGTGATGCGAGGCCTATGGCCTCGAACCTTTCGGGGTCACTATTGGCGCGGCGCTTGCGGCCCGTTCCCCTCCGTCGTGCGGCCCGCATGGGCGACGGCGGGTCACGGTCCGGAATGGGGGTGGCCGAAAGCGCCGGTGGAGAGGGCGTAGAAGGGGCAGGGGGGGTTGCCGACGAAGCATCGGCGTTCGCGGAGGGAGCACGTGGGGACGCGCTGGTAGTACAGGGAGCCGCGGCGGGAGTCCGCTGGGCGGCAGAGGATAGACAGGGAGTAGCGGAGGCGCGTCGGGAACCGCCGGTGAGGACGGGGTCTGGGCCGGCGGCGGCCGGGGACGGAGAGCCTCGGCGTACGAGGTACCACGCCGGGCCTCGCGGCCACGCAACCGGTCCCGCGCCTCCCGAGCGCTGAGAAATTCTGATGAACAGAGGGCCCGAACCTCCCTCTCAAAGAGGAAGGACGGGCAAGAGCGGGATGAAGCAGGGTGCGGTCCATGACAGTTGGTGCAGGAAGGCGGAGCAGTACAGGGCAAGGGGTGGGGAGGGCCCCGCAGCGGACACACAACGGGGCCGGCTGACGGCAGGAACTGCTCACGTGGCCAAACCTATTGCACTGAAAAACAGCGCGTAGGATCTGGCACGTATGGCCGAACCGAGAATTCGCATGCTCGTCTCTCACCAAAGCCCCAGAATACCGAAACGGGGGGCACCAGTGAGTCAAAAGTAAGGAGAAGGCGAGGAGAAGGGACGGCTAGGGATCGCGATCTGTCGGGAAAACGGTATATTCTCACCACACCCTGGGAGGCGAGGTCAGTCTGGAGGTCCTCCACCGGGATGGGTAGAAGACGAGCAGCGTAGATCGTGCCCTGGCACTGATTGAGGCGGGGGTGGGGAGTCACCGTGATCCCGCAGCCCAGGACATCGGGGACAGCGAGCAGAGAGGAGGTTTCGGCAGAGGAACGCGACCTTATCAAAATGGAGCCATCCCTCTGAGGCCGAAGGTCAAAACGCGCCGTCCCCGTCTTCCCATGGATCGCTCGAAAGAGGCGTTCGTGGTTAGTGGGGAGGGGCTTGGAGGAGGAGGGGCGGAGGACGAGGAACTTGTCCATCGTCCTAAGGTCGAGTGAAGCCGTCTGGCCAAACACCACCGGAACTTCGAGGGGGCGAGAAGACGAGAAAGGCGGACGGCGACGTCGGGTCCCACGTCCCCCAGTGGCCGGGGGCGATGAGGCCCGACCGGAGTGGGAGGCGACCGGGGCCGCGGGCCTCCCACCTGAGGGCGAAAAAGCAGGTGGGTCACTATCGGGACGTGGAATATGGGGGGATCCAGGGGTCGGGGGGTCCACTGCAGGTCCATCCGCTACTGGCGGGGGTCGGGCAGCGGCGCCATGAGCCTGGGGAAGAGAGGGAGAGGAGGTGTCGGCAAGAAGAGCAGACGGGGTGGGCGAGGGCTGCCGACTGCCCTTACCAGACCCACGGTCCAAAGAGGTAGTCAGAGGGAGGTCATATGCACAAGCCGGGTCGTCAACGAGGTCCTTTAGATTTGTAAATGTTTCCATACAAAAAATTTTATTGTTGTTTCGCGCCCGGGGCCGCGGGGAACCGATTACCCGGGGCCCAAGCGCACGCCGGCGGGGGATGGGTGCCTCGTCCCATGCGGGTACCCCCGTTTCAAAAGGGGCCCTTGCAGCATCGAGAGTTCTCCCCCGCCGGCAGCAAAGACCAAGGCCCCCCAGGGTCCCAGGCCCGGGCACCCTACCAGCCAACTTAGTCCGGCCCCGACCATGGGAGCGAGACCCCCAGCGATCAGCCCCGGCAGCCCACGGGGCGCGCGAAGTGAAAAGAGAAAGCAGAAAAAAAACAGAGGGGGCAAGGAAGAGGGGAAAGAGGGGAAGACAGGAAAGAGGGGGCTGTAGGATAGCAGGGTATGTTAAAAGTCTACTTCGCAACCGGGCGGGGGACCCGGCAGGGCCCCCAGCCGCGGCTGACCCCCCTCGCCACATGGAGGCAGGAGCCCGCGGGCGATCCACCCCAGAAAGACCGCCCGCGGGGAGGGGGTCCAAGATTATAAAATCAAGTTTCTAACTCCTCCTATTTCCAACAAAAACAATAGATACTATTTCCTAACTAATAAAGATGATGTTTGTTGGGTAGAAGCCAAAACTATCCTTCATGAAATGTCCTCCCCTAATATTCAATCTGGCACCAGAGTTGTGTATATCTTTGAAATACATGATACTGAGAATTAGGCTAGGTACCAAAAATGTTTCAGATTTAATGTATTGTATAGCAATTATTCTTATTCAAGTAATGTCTTAATTTGTTCAATAAAACATAACTATACTAGCAGTATTTTTTTTGCCTTTGAAGATTGACAAAGTTGAGAGTTGTTATTATTGAGTTTTAGGAAAACACTAATAAGTTTATCTTATAGCTATACTTAATCCACTTGTAAGTCAAGGAAAACATCTTATAAGAGAGCTTGATAAATAAAACAGGCATAATAGTGTAAGTTCAAAGTCCAGCAAATAAAATGTTTTTAACCTCCACCACCATCTAATGAAGGGGAAAAATACACAACTTAAAGGTAAAAATACACAATGTCATTGACTAAGTCATATAGAAGAGTAATTGAGGTACAAAGTGACAAAAAAAAATCTTGAATATCTGCATCATAGGGGGTGGGGCCCCCCAAAAATATTCAAACTGATATAACTTTTTAATTATTTGATTAAATGCATTTTATTATTTAGTCAATTATTCTTTAGGATTTGAGCTTTAAAATGTTTTTAAATTTTTTTCCTAGCTCAATTAGGGACTGAGTTATAGACTTAAAAATTAAGGAACCAGACCTCACCACCAAAATTGGGGGGCCCATAACTTTTGAACCGTTACTCTGATTGCTCTGAAACTCGAAATTTTGTTTTTTTCAGCATAAACAACCCTGTATAGCAATTTTAAGCAAAATGTAAGTGTATGTGGTTTCAGGCAATGCCTGATTTTTCCTGGAATGACCCAATTGAAAAACAATGTAAAGCATTCTTAATGCTGTGTGGGACTGTGTGTGTAAGAACGTACCTGTATTCTTAAAACAACTTTATGTTCAAGTGGATGAGGATTTTTATAACCTGCAAAAACAACATTTGGATCCCTAAGGAGTTGCATCCTTATCATATTCCCAATGGTGTGATCTTCTTTATTAATTGTGTAAATAGTAGCATTAGGAACCTGAAATAGCAATTTTCTTACTTATTAATAATGGCACATTATTTCATATGAAATACAGTAACTACAGTACCAAGTTCATGCTTTAACCCAAAACTGAATTTCTATAATGTTAAAAGGAGCTTTGACCCTCTTCACGTAATTTCAGTCAATTGTAAATATGCACCAAGAATTTTTAGATTTTTTGTAAAACAAAGACTTAAGTAACATGAAGGCTATAGAGCTTTGACTCTTAAGAATTTTTAAAAACTGAATCTGCTGAACTTGTAAATTTATCTACTACAGTATAACCTGCGCTATCTGGCAATCAACTATCCAGAAAACTTTAGAAACTTGTAAATTTCATATAAGGCCAATACAATTCACCAATCTAGAAACCAGGAAGCTTTCCAATGTCATCTGGAAAAATCTAGAACATCCTTAACATTTTTAATAAAATATGACTAAATTTTACTCGTTTCAATTGTCTCATACATACTTAGCATAGTGTTTATGTTGATTACAATATAGTTTACATTGGTGTACAGTGCAGTATAGCCAAAAATTTGAGTTTTACTATTATTGTCCATTCATTTTTCCTAGGTTAATTTACGTTATCGATGTTATTAACAATTTTGAAAACTTCAATAAGCTCCCCCCTTAATCTCCTAGTTTCGAGTGAATACAGGTCTAACTCTTTAATCCTATCTTCATAAGGCTTGTTGCGCAATGATGGAATTAGTTTCGTGGCACGATGCTGAACCCTTTCTAACCTACCAATATCCTCATGCAAGTACGGGCACCAAAACTGAATAGCATATTCTAAATGAGGCCTGGCTAGGGGCTTGTAAAGGGGCAATATAATATCCTTCGATTTAAATTCAAAATTACGCGCTATGAAGCCTAACATCCTATTAGCTTTTGCGCAAGACTCCAGGCACTGGTTCCTAACCTTTAAATCCTTAGATACATGTACGCCTAAATCTACTTCCTCGCCAACACTCGCCAACTCCCTATCGTCCATCGTGTACGTGTAATTATTGTTACGAGAACCTATATGCAAAACTTTACATTTGTCTACGTTAAATTGCGTCTGCCACTTATCTGTCCACTCCATTATCCTATTTACATCGTCTTGGAGCCGATTTCTATCGTCCTCGTTAACAACCTTACCGCGAATTTTGACACATTACTAGTCAGTCCTACATTACATCTATGTCGTTAATGTAAATTACAAATAGCAATGGGCCTAACACTGAACCCTGTGGGACACCGTTACCTGCATCTAACCATCCTGATTCACTACCATTAACTACGACCCTCTGCCTCCGAGCACGAAGCCATTCTTCTAACCAGTTAGCTACCTGACCACATATACCATGCGCTTTGACCTTCACAATTAGTCTCCTATGCAGAACTGTATCAAATGCCTTTTTAAAATCTAAATAAATAATGTCAGCCACTCTATGCTTATCGTATTTGCGCATTATTTCATTATAAAATTCTAACAAATTAGTTAAACAAGATCTATGGCGTTGAAACCCATGCTGACTACTATTAATCAAATCTCTACTTTCTGAGTTATTGATGATACGATCCATAACTACAGATTCCACAGTTACCGACAATTGACATTAAGCTAATAGGCCTATAATTGATAGCTACTGCGCGGTTGCCTTTTTAAAAAATAGCCGTGACATTAGCTAATTTTGTCTTCAGGAATAATCCCCGTTTCGAGTGACTGATTAAAAATCTCCGTTAAGGGGCCTACGATAACGTCTTTCAAATCTTTCAAATGTCTGGGATAAAAAGCATCAGGGCCTGGAGCCTTGCTAACTTTTAGCCTATCGATATAATGCGTAATCTCACCCTCGTAAACAGTTATTTCATCCAAAATAGTCTCGCTACTAAATGGAATGATATCGTCCACATCGGGGACATTATTTACGTCTTATACAGTAAAAACTGTCGCAAAAAAGTTATTGAAAATACCCGCCATCGCCTGAGGGTCAGAAGCCAGAGCACCATTAATATCCACTAGAGGGCCTATGTTATCTTTAATCGGCTTACGATTATTAAGGTATTCAAAAAAACTTTTTTGGATTGTTTACTATCCACAGTAGTGTCCCAATTTTTTTTGTTCCTGAAGTTTGTCATGCACACACCCCTAATTTCTTCCACTCATGAAAACATGTCAGCAAGATGAATTTCATTCGTGTTCTTTAATTTTAAGGGTCCCCTCAAACCATGTGTTACTATTGCTGAACGGCTACTCTCTACCTTATACTAATTGTAGCATATTTCTTTTCAGGTTATGGATACAAGAAAGCAGGAGACTGTGTGGTTGGTGGGGGTGTTGCGAAATGAACCCCTGGAAACGCTGTGTCAACTCCCGACAGTGGGAGATGTTCTTCGACGTCTGTTGTTCTTCACTTGGAAGAAAAAAACGTCCACGGCGGAAGCTGCCAATGTGGTAGCTGATGAGGTTATGGCGGTGTGGGCTCGGGCATCTATTCCGACCTCCCACAAGCCCAAGTGCGTCGAGAGGATCAAGGCCCTCTCCACGGACTACGAGAAGGTTGCCAGAAACCGAAACCGTGGGGAGAGAAGCAACTGGAGCGGGAAAATGGATTCCAAGCCAACCTGAATACACTGTTCGAAACAGCTCATGCCAACGCCATGAAACTCATCAAAGTCCCCGAAGATCGAGACTTTCTGAATGACCAGCGAACCGTGCGGAAGATGTACATCGGAGGAGAGGACCTGGAGTTTGCTCGCAGGGCAGCGGAGCGGGAGAACGCCGAGCAGCTGAAGAGAAGAGGAAGAAGAAAAGCCACGAAGAGATGGACTCACTGCAAGCAAAAGGAACGGTGAAAAGTGGGTCTTCTTCTTCTTCGGAGTCCATGGCCGAAGCATCCAATGATGATGTCCAATATTCCTCTCCTGGTCCTTCGGCTCCTCGATCCGCTCCCAAGGACGGCCAAGTGTCGGCAAGGAGGATCATCCAATATCCCAATTTTGCTGCAGCCCTGGATCGAACTGGAACCTCAGTACGCCAAGCGATGCACATTGTGGCTCCAGCACTCGCTGCCGCGGGAGTTGAGTTATCCTCGGTCACCTTGTCCAAATCAAGTCTTCACCGTTCACGGCAGAAGTCCAGGAAGAACTTGGCAGCCGGAATCAAGACCGAGTTCAATCCTGATACGCCGCTTGTCGTCCACTTTGATGGCAAACTCCTCCCTGATTCGGATGGAGGGAAATCGGATCGCATACCAGTGCTGGTCAGCGGGAAGAATCTTGAGAAGTTGTTGGCGATCCCAAAAATCCCTGACAGCACGGGACAGCGGATGGCTGGAGCTGTTCTGAAGGTGCTGGACGATTGGCCGCAAGTTCAACCATGGATTGCCGGTCTCTGCTTCGACACAACAGCGGCGAATACCGGTATTCACAGCGGCGCTTGTACGATTATCCAGGACCAAATGGACCGCCGCGTTCTTTTCCTGGCTTGCAGACACCACATGATGGAATTGGTAATCACCTCAGTCTTTGACCTGTTCTTCAGGTCTTCTGGCCCCGAAATTGCGCTGTTCGCTCGCTTCAAATCCCAATGGGAGTTCATCAACCAGAAGCAGGCTTCTCCGTTCAACGGCGATGGCCCAAGCGACATCCTTTCGGAATGGGTGGCGTTGAAAAAAGAGCAGATTGTCCACTTCATTGAAGACCAGCTTGAAGTTGGCCACCCAAGAGACGATTACCGTGAGTTCCTGATCCTCGCTCGTCTTCCTCGATGGTAATGGCAAACGAGATCTCCGGTACAATCATCCTGGAGCATACCACCGGGCCAGGTGGATGGCCAAAGGCATTTACTGTCTTAAGATGTTCATCTTCCGAAGCCAATTCCACCTGACCGCTCACGAGGTCCGGTCACTACGCAGGATAAACGTCTTTGCCGTCACCATCTACCTCCAGAGGTGGTTCGAGGCTCCATTGACGGCGGACGCGCCTGTCAATGACCTGGAGCTGTTGGAGGACCTAGAGCGGTACAAGGCGGTGGATCATGATGTAGGTACCGCCGCATTGACGAAATTCCGGGGCCACCTCTGGTACCTAAGCAAAGATTTAGCCGGACTCGCTATGTTCTCCTCCAAAACCACCGATGCAGAGAAGACGGCCATGCTCCAAAACCTGCACAAGAAGACCGAAAACCCAAAAGATCTGCGTCGGCTGGAGGGAAAGAGTGTCTTGACCGTGAGACAGTCGGATTTGAGCACCTTGGTCACAAAAGGACTCAAAACCTTTTTCATTGCCTGAAGCTGCCGGTTCCAAAAACCCCCAAAGATCTCGAAGGATGTGCACCATCGTTGAAGTCTGTGAACAACGCGGCAGAACGGGTGGTGAAACTGGCGGAAGATTTCAACGAGGGCCTGACAAAAAACGAGGAGGAACGGCAGCTCGTGTACCAAGTCGTCGAATACCACCGCCAGCAGTTCCCCTCAGCAGACAAAAAGATCCTCTGTCCCCCGAAATGAAATGTGCCATTAGGAAGAATTTCCATTTCCTTTAATTTAGTCATTAGAAAGAATTTACATTTCATTCTTCCATTCTAGAATGATTAATGCTGAGCATTTACGTTTGTTCATATAGGGTCGAATAAACAAGGTCAATGAGGGGACCCTTCCCCTCCTAATAGGCCAACGAAATTTCGCCCATTTTTTCCTTTCTTCATGTGTAATTAATTAAAGGGGTGTGCAATTTGATCTTGCAAATTTTTATTTTCACATGTGAGGCTGGGACACCCTAATCCACAGCTATAAGTATCTCTAAATTACGCTTGGCATTCCTAACTGATCTTTTAACCTGACGTCTAAGCTCGATATATCTATTAAAGTTAGCTGCCGTGCCATTGCGCTTATTAAGTCAATACACTCTATTACGCTCGTTTATGAACTCACCTATTTCCCTAGTCCACCACTTGGGCCTACCATGATTTCTAGCGCGCTTGGGCCTATGAGGAATAAACTCCCTTTCAATATTCCTAAAACTTTCTTTAAACGCCACCCAATACAAATTTGTGTCATTACCCATAAATAAGCTATCCCAGTCCACTACTCTCATCCTATCTGCAAAAATCAGGGACTTCTATTACGTTACTATCCTTAGTGTTTTCTATCAATAACTTAAGCCTAAGAATTTGATGATCACTACATCCTAAACTCTCGCCTACTTTTAAACCTTCGACTATATTCTCGCCATTCATCATCACCAAATCTAAAATATTATCACTGCGCGTTGGTTGAGTAACCATCTGTCATAAAAAGTTATCTTCCATAAACTCTTAAAATAAAAACCCACTCTAATAGACAGAGTTTATTTCCACGACAGTTTCGACGCCCACTGGCATCCTCCTCGGGTGGATACAGAAACACGAATGAACCAAAACAAGAGGGAAAAACAGTCCAGGGACTGACTCTTAAGAAATTCGCACCTAGGTTAGATCTCATTCTCCTGACACCGGAAGGGCATTTTTCATTAAGTACATTCGCGCAAATTTAAAACTATCTTCCTGTTCTAAACATACAGATTCTATTATATTTTTACATAATTATTACATTTATTATTAAATTTATTACATTTAATATTGCATAATTATTTATTACAGAAATTATAAATTTATTATTACATTGGTTATTACATTATTGTTTATTATACAGAACTTATAAACCGAAAAACGAATGAAAAAAGCCGATTGGGAAACAATCCAGAGACCATTGAGAAATTCGCACCTAGGTTAGATACCGTTCTCCCGACACTGGAAGGGCATTTTATTACAGGGTCCGCTTATAAGTACATTCCCACAAATTAAAACTATCTTCTTGTTCTATACATACAGATTCTAATATTTTGACATAATTACTGCATTTATTATTACATTTACATTTTTTAACATTTATTATTATTGCCTTTACCCTAATTATTAAATTTATAATATTACCTTTATTATTACATCTGTTGCATTTATATTTATTTCCACATTTATTACTTCCATTATTACATTTACTAAAGGCGAGTAAGGAAACATTCCAATCCAGACATTTAAGAAATTCACGCTTAGGTTCGAACACGTTCCCACGACTCCGTAAGGGATTTTTTTACCAAGAATCTCATTAAAGGATCTAACTTATAAGTACCTTCGCACAAATTAAAATTATCTACTTTTTCTATACACACAGATTCTATTATTTTTCTTTTGACATAATTATTACATTTATAAAGTACCTTACTTGATTCCCAATCTATAGCATGATTATTTTGGCTGGCGTGATGAAAAATGGCATTATTAGTATTACAACTTCTGAAGGCATATTTGTGTTCTTTAATACGGGTTTCAATATTTCTTCGTTTCTCCCACGTATACTAAATCACAACTTTTACAGGGAATGCTGTAGACACAGGCTTGTTCCTCTTTTGCCACGTTATTCCTAACCAATTTACTTTTCATGGTAGACGAATATTTGAACGCCAAAGCAAACTTAAAATCTTTCATCAACGGTTTTACTCTTTCTAAGCCGGCAATGTAAGGCAAACTCACATATTGTTTTTGGTTAACTGAGGTTCCCGAGTGGCATAAAAAGATTTTCTGGCTTTAAAGTACGCCTTTCTGATAAACCACTCGGGATATTTTAAATCCTTAAAAATGTTCCAAATCTTTGAATTTTCCGGGTCCAGCAAATGTGGGCTACAAATCCTGAGTGCTCTTAGAAACATGGAAGAAATAATTGAGCTTTTAACCCCTTCGTCATGATATGAAAAATAATGAATGTATGAATTACAATGAGTAGGTTTTCTATAGACCGTGAAATTGGGCTTTCTGCTTTCATTAATGAACAAAACATCTAGAAAAGGTAATTGTTTGTCGTTCTCCCATTCATATTTAAATTTAATAGAGGGAACAAGATTTCAGTTAATCTTCACTTGACAAGCGTTCAAGTTAGACAGTTTAAGTTTCAAGATACTTGACAAGCGTTCAAGTTAGACAGTTTAAGTTTCAGAATACTTGACAAGCGTTCAAGTTAGACAGTTTAAGTTTCAGAATACTTGACAAGTGTTCAAGTTAGACAGTTAAGTTTCATTTTCAGTTTCAGAATACTTGATAGAGTTCTAGTCAGTTTTATTTGAAGTCAGAGAGTTTTATTCCAAGTCAGAGAGTTTTATTCCAAGTCAGAGAGTTTTATTCCAAGTCAGAGAGTTTTATTCCAAGTCAGAGAGTTTTATTCCAAGTCAGAGAGTTTTATTCCAAGTCAGAGAGTTTTATTCCAAGTCAGAGAGTTTTATTCCAAGTCAGAGAGTTTTATTCCAAGTCAGAGAGTTTTATTCCAAGTCAGAGAGTTTTATTCCAAGTCAGAGAGTTTTATTCCAAGTCAGAGAGTTTTATTCCAAGTCAGAGAGTTTTATTCCAAGTCAGAGAGTTTTATTCCAAGTCAGAGAGTTTTATTCCAAGTCAGAGAGTTTTATTCCAAGTCAGAGAGTTTTATTCCAAGTCAGAGAGTTTTATTCCAAGTCAGAGAGTTTTATTCCAAGTCAGAGAGTTTTATTCCAAGTCAGAGAGTTTTATTCCAAGTCAGAGAGTTTTATTCCAAGTCAGAGAGTTTTATTCCAAGTCAGAGAGTTTTATTCCAAGTCAGAGAGTTTTATTCCAAGTCAGAGAGTTTTATTCCAAGTCAGAGTTTTATTCCAAGTCAGAGAGTTTTATTCCAAGTCAGAGAGTTTTATTCCAAGTCAGAGAGTTTTATTCCAAGTCAGAGAGTTTTATTCCAAGTCAGAGAGTTTTATTCCAAGTCAGAGAGTTTTATTCCAAGTCAGAGTTTTATTCCAAGTCAGAGAGTTTTATTCCAAGTCAGAGAGTTTTATTCCAAGTCAGAGAGTTTTATTCCAAGTCAGAGAGATTTATTCCAAGTCAGAGAGTTTTATTCCAAGTCAGAGAGATTTATTCCAAGTCAGAGAGATTTATTCCAAGTCAGAGAGATTTATTCCAAGTCCCAAGTCAGTTTTCAATGCAGTCAATTGAATTCAACCTTTTTTTGTTGTTCAAGAGAATTTAATTCAACCTTGTTTTTGTTGTAAAAGAGAATTTAATTCAACCTGAATTGACCGGGTTGCGTCTTTGATTTAACCTTTTCTTTGTTTGTAAGACGGAAATTCACCGATTTGTCTTGTCTTTTTCATGCATTGTTACGTATATAAATATATAGTTATGTAATTCATTATTTGTAACCAAAATAGTTTTTACAATTGTTTGTAACGATTTTGGTAATTATTGTAATGTATATGAGGAACATGCCGTCCCTCCGTTTGTTGAACTCTTTTAATTTTTTGTTCTAAGTAGTGTGACAAGCAATCTTTTTTTTTTAAAAAAAAGAGCAAAGTGCTCACGAAAGATGTAATTGTCAATTTCAGACTTATACCCCCCACTTAGTCACTCAATTCCCCCGAATGTCGTACTCCAAACTTTGTTTTTTTATTTTATTTAAAAAAAAAAAAAAAAAAAAAACCAGTTGAACCCAGTGTCAACCGGAGAAATGGTTCAACCATGGTTAATTCATCTTTAGTACTATGGAACATAACCTCCATTTATGTTAAGTTTTTATTTTTTTATTTTTAAGAATACTACAGTATATGGCTATGAATTTTAGTAGTCGAAATTAATTGTGTGTCAAAATTCAATTTTAAAACCGTGAGATCTACTTTCATTAACTGTAAGGTCCTCTAAGTTCGTTTTTTTAATTACCTTATACGTGTAACTGATTAATTATGTAAAATCTATAATCCTAATTGAATTTTATTACTTTTGACACATTCAAATTCATTTACGTTCCGTCCCTCTAGTCACTTTTGCATTAAAACGCGTATGCAAACATTATCATCATAATACATAATAATTATTGCTTACTTTATATAAATTCTTGCTCATGCATTTATACAGTTAATTTAACAATCCTCTCAGCTAATCTGTGTCTCGAAATTATAAAATACACACTTTGTACCCAATAAACATAAATACACATTTGACCACAGGTCTATACATCATCCGCTACGTAATTCGATTTGTACCTACAACAGTCAATAAAAATGCATGTATGCACACTATATATACTATATACATACAAACCTTATGCTAAAATCATTGAATATTCAGTTACTTGAACAATCCTATCAGCTAATCTGTCCCTCGAAATTGTAAAATACACACTTTGCACCTAATACACCCAAATACACACTAGACCAGGTCTATACATCATCCATTACGTAATTCGATTTTTTACCTACAATAGTCAGTAAAATTAGTTACGAATTGTACTATCATGGTAACCTTGAAAATCCATGAACTTTAAAATTTATAGTTTTCCCTTTTACTCTATTAATTATGTACATAATTTTTCCCACAGAAAAATAAAAATTTTGTAAAAAAATTTAACAATATCATTCTTTGTCTAGCTTAATTGTTTGTCTAAAATTAAAGTATTAATCTTTGAATTCTTTTATATTATATAACTCACTTGTTCTGTATAAAACTTGTATTGTAAAAAAGAATGTCGTCACCTAACTTGAATTACTTATGATGTTATTTTCTCAATTGTATTATATTATTGTATTAATACCATTTTAGGGGGGGGGGGGGGAAATACTGTAAAAAGTGAACAATGAACAATTCCTACACCATCATTATACGGATTCATTGTCTTCATGCAGAACTTATGTTCGTATAGTTTTATGTTGAATGTTCATTTTTACATAAGAAACCAAAATCGCCTAAGCGAGTTTTTGGATAGAATTTCGATTTATACTTCTTTATTCATTACTGTATTTCCCTAATTCATCTTTTCTAATAATGACTTATACACTATGACATCATAAAATAACTTTATTCTCTTTACGTTTCCCATACTTTGTACACTGAATCACGTTCTTAGTATTTGGACATCTTCCGTATTCAATGTATCGTAAATTCTTTAGTAATAAGGTTGTGGTGTTATGTAGTATAAACATTATTATTCAACCATACTCATTATTCAACCATACTCATTCTTACTTACGTCCATATCTTCTGATCATTATCCTATATAAATTTTATTAAATATTAATTTTTACTCGTGTCAATCTATGAAACGCAAAACTTTTGCCTTCGTTCGAAAATTTGAGGTCACTTGCGAGGTCACTAACATTTGGCGACCCATAACTTGGGTAATAATGGTCACAATTATATAAAAGTATATATATTTAGAATCAGAAAACGACAAGGAATCCAAATATGCAAGTTTTAGAACTCTAGGTTGAAAAATAAAAAAGTTACACTGTAACCAAAATTTGAGGTCACGAATTTGACCTCTGGGGTATCAAATGAGAATTTTTTTTTAAATGTAAAAAATGAAGGCATAGGCATTGGCTATTAGAATCAGCAAAAAAAGTTTGTTTATGTTAGTATTTTTCATGTAACTTACATATAAGTGAACACCATATTCATAAGTTGTGCGTCAATTCTACCTATTTTTTCACACAAGCTCATAATTTGACCTATAGAAATTAAAATTACATTTTTTATAGATATAAAAACAAAGGCAAAAAATGTAAAATTGTATTTCACTGCTAATCTACACTGGCAATAATAGTTATAATAGTGAAAGGGGAAGACCTACTTAGAGGATTCATGTGCTAGCCTAATACAATTTTTGCATGCTCGATGCTCTCATCAATTTCTTTTTGTGGAAAAATGTATTGAATTCTGCTGCCTCCTCTTAGGGTAGGACAACTCATTACAGTTAATATATGATGTCCTGGCACTGCACATGAATCCTTGTTTGATGGATAATAATATGCA
Source organism: Bathynomus jamesi (assembly GCA_023014485.1). NCBI lineage: Eukaryota > Metazoa > Arthropoda > Malacostraca > Isopoda > Cirolanidae > Bathynomus > Bathynomus jamesi. The sequence goes on along the minus strand of JAJOZX010008883.1, from coordinate 129,852 downwards.
CTTGATCCTGATGACCCAGAGGGATGTAGAAAGTTCACAGTGAAATCATCAAACTCTTCACAATATTCCTCCACAATTCCATACCAAACTTGCATGTCATAAATGCAGCCAACATACTCTCCTGGTTTGACACATTTTAGGTTACCAAGCATTGCAGGTTCATTAGTAAAATGACTTTTCCTTATTCTTTTCTTTTTTCCAATGCCACTTGAAATGGATACACCATCAGTTCTTCCTTGTTTAGGGGAACAAATCTATGATATTTCTGAGTTCCAGGAATAGCCCTACTATCCTTGAATCGATGTTCCAACCGTTCTTCTGCATCTTTCAAATCAGCTGTAGTTACAAAGAAAAAATTTATCTTCTTGCTCAAGTTTTCTTCACAAAACTGAAACATGTGTTCTGGTGTAAGAATTTGCCTCTCTGTAGTTCTCTGCAAACTGGCACGAGCAGTAGCTCTTTTCACTGTTCCTCCAATCCCATCACATGCATTTTTGCCATGGGATGTAGCAAAGAAGTGCCATTCACAAGACAGACCAAAATCCTCTTCATGGTAACAGAGATTTGTGAAGTTGTATCTGTTCTTATATTGGCCAGCACATCCACCTGAGAAATAGTGCACCTTCTTCAATTGTGGGCATCTGAATTTAACATATGTCATAAGCTTCAATATGAATGAGTAAACCATTATAGTGTTGTGTTTAGTGATGCAGATAAGAAACAGACACTAAAATGGCTAAGTTCCTGGTCTGCAGATGATCTATAATAGATGACAAAAGGGTGAACTGTACACTGTGAATTGTCCCAGTGAAACCCTTGGGCAGCATCCTGGACAATGAAAGAATAATTCTCAGAGAAATCACCTACTATAACTACCTCGCTCTGAGGTGGTAGTGTTTCTTTCAACTGCTTGAAGTACTGTGATTGTTGCTGAGCAACAAAGTGATGACGAACCATGCGGGATATTTTCATGCTTAGGGATGATAAGTATTCATGAAGTGGCTCCACCTTATCAACCATTGTACAACGGTCAACAGTCACCCATTGCTTGTAAGATATTTCATTTGGAGCTGATTTCACACTGTCAAGTAACTCAAGAAAATCCAGGACACCCTCTTCTCTTGGGCAATCATTGCAAAGTTGCATCATGCAAGTCTCTCTTTCTGTACTGCAGACACTGTAATCCATAAGATCCTTGTATGAAAGACCTCTTTCTCCCAATGCAGCCAGCTGCAATTTTGATGGTATGTGCAGACACAGACAGAATGAGTCCCACCACTACCGGCAAGCACACAATATGATGGCCGTAATTTTGCAAATGTGGAAAATCCTATTTTGGGATTCTTTTCATCATTTTTATATAGTTCAAACATCTCTCTTAAATTCCTGAGGAACAATCGTTTTTGCACCTTCAGCACCTTCAGCACTGATAACTTTCACGCAATCCTTTTGGCCAGGACACATATGACTAACCTCTTCTGACTCATAGAATCTTCTAACTATATCTTTGTGTTCTTCAGATATCACTTTTCCTTTGCTCATTAGTGGAATCTTCGGAAGGATTCCATGTTCTGATTTAAGTGAACGGCTTCTTTCACCATGTATGTTGTAGTTTGAAAGAAACTAGCTGTTTTTTGAATTGTGTATGGTGAGAGTGTCAATATTTGTAGTTTGTGATGGTGACATTTGCTCTCCAGGAATGACTGTTTCAATTCATTCATTAATTTGTCTAGATGTTTTTCAGATTTAGTTTCAGGTTTTGAAGTATCACTTACCTCCTCGGTAATTTGAACACCATAACTGAGTTCTAGCCTCTCCTTCAGGTGTTTCTGAGCAGATGATAGCTTACCACGAGCCTTGCGCTTTTTCTGGCTTAATGACAGCCCTTCTGAAAAGAACAGAAAAAAGGTTTCACACACCTGAATATAGTAATTAAATATTAATTATAGTACCTTAAATGCTATATAATTGGCTATATAGTAGATCAAACAGACCTTGTAGTAAAGTATAAGTTATTATATTAATTTATTACTTACTTTTTTTAACTGGTGTTTGGTCCAGAAATGCTAGAACTGGTTCAACTGAAGTTGAAGGATTTTCCTTTATCAAGCAATCACTGTCATTGTCCAGATCTTGAATTGAAGAGATGTTACTCAAGCCACTGATAGTAGATGATTCATTTGAATCCTGCTCAGACTCGTTGTTTTCAGTGGTACTAAGTATAGTGGGGTTTTTCATTATCAGTGTCCAGCAGTTCACACACAACAATGAGTCTTTTTTCACTCTTCCAGCACATTTTTCAACAAGTACATCAGTCACTTTTCTAAGATTGATTGTTATGCGTTTCTTGTGTTTTTGAATAGGGTCCTGGCAGTATTTCAAGTGCCGAACCATTGTATTTTGATCTGTAAAGATATAGGATTTACAATTAGGTAATATATATTTTTTAGAAAATATATAGCTATACACACTTAATATTTTAGGCCTTGATAGTCTCTGAGGCTCATTAAAACACCATACCCACCAGCCACCCACAGTGCTGGCTGGAACTGTACTAACCTGTAGACAAGGAATTTTGCAACTATCTGCTTTGATTCTGCACTTAGACAAGTAGCAACATGTTTCAACAGGTTTGTTTAGGCTACATGTGAGCTTAGTCTTCCCCTTTCACTATTATAACTATTATTGCCAGTGTAGATTAGCAGTGAAATACAATTTTTATTAAATTCTTGGAGCTTGAGGTCAAATTGATAGCTAAGATATAAAAATTCCTTGAAATGACAAGCAATTTATAAATATGGTGTTCACTTATAAGTTAGTTACATGAAAAGTACCAACATAAACAAACTTTTTATGATTGTTTCTATTAGTCAAGAACTCTGACTTTGTTTTTTATATCTATAAAAAATGTAATTTTAATTTCTATAGGTCAAATTATGAGCTTAAGTGTGAAAAAATAGGTAGAATTGACGCACAACTTATGAATATGGTGTTCACTTATATGTTAGTTACATGAAAAATACTAACAAACAAACTTTTTTTTGCTGGTTCTAATAGCCAATGCCTATGCCTTCATTTTTTACATTTAAAAAAAAAATTCTCATTTGATACCCCAGAGGTCAAATCGTGACCTCAAATTTTGGTTACAGTGTAGCTTTTTTATTTTTCAACCTAGAGTTCTAAAACTTGCATATTTGGATTCCTTGTCGTTTTCCGATTCTAAATATATATACTTTTATATAATTATGACAATTATTACCCAAGTTATGGCTCGCCAAATGTTAGTAACCTCGCGAGTGACCTCAAATTGCCCGAGGTCATATCTCTTGAACCGTTGGTCGGATTGACCTTATAATTTCAGAAATGGATTCAGGGCTCACAAACTCCCTATAAACCAAATTTCAGCAAAATATGAGAGATGAGGGTGTTAATTTCAATTTTTTTTGGTTGATCTGACAGAGAATGACCCTATAGTAACTGTTTAATTGTAATTAACTGTAATACTTTAATTTAATATAACGTAATGTACTTTAATGAAACTGTAATTAATAATAACTTGTAATGTACTTCAATGAAACTGTAATTAAATGTAATGATTTAATTTATAATGTAAGAATGTACTTTAATAGAACTGTAATGGACAATCATAAGCGAATGTGAAGTAATCCATAATTATAATCATAATTGTAATGAACCAAAATTAATACGTACTCAGTCATGTACTTAATTTGTACTTATGTGTACTATTACGAAATGATATCGCCTTCATAAATGTAGACTCGGCGAAAAATACAAATTATTTTTTTATTTTTTTTAGTTGAAATCTTTCAAAACATCTGATCATGTGTTTAAAAAGGGGGGAAATTTAAGCTTCAACTGTCCTCCCCCAAAACATTTAAGTTTATATTATACATGTACTTGTAAAATTACAGCACTTCTTCATTGGACTTCTCCATTATTGCTCTTCATCATAGCACTTCATTAGGACTCCCTTGTTAGCAGCCTTGCTGCGGGGAGGGGGCAGAGGCCCCTTGCCTTCTTAATATTTTTAGATTCTGGTCGAAAGAGGTCGAACCTCTACCCCTGTAAATTCAGAGCAGTACCTGTATATTTTTGAGAAGTAAACTACAAAAAGAGAGTTTTTATCTTTTCCTTCGAGCCTTGTTCTCTTCAGGAACTTAGCCAGTTAAGTCGATAATTTTAGTATCAGAGAAAGTATAAGAGTATTATAAAAAGAGAAGAATTAAAAATTGGCGACCCTTTGCCCAAATTAAGAGACAACCCAAGCACCATAGAAGATATTGGCATAACAGTCTGGCGAGTCTGTAGCCAAGAGTTTAACAGAGTGGCGACCGAAAAGAATTAGAATGTTATAGAAGAAATATCCGTTGCTTGCCTCCTAACTAGAACCCCCGTCGATCCGAACCGACTCAGGGCCATAAAAGGGGGGGGGGGGGTTAACATATATATATATATATCAGTGGCGACTCGTGACATTTTTGTTCAGGCATGCAATGTTATGGAATGGAAGAAAAACATCCGCCTAACCCTCTTGCCCAAACTTTGCATATTGTTTACATAGAACTTAGCAAGTTAAAGGTGTTTTACAAACTTTTGGGGACCTCTTTGAAGGAAAGTTCATTTAATGTTAGGCTTAAATATGCGAACAAAAAATTAGACATATTTATATATAGTAGTTACTGAATTGATCTAAAGAAAAAGATACAAATTTAAAATTTACCTTAAATAATTGTGAAGCATTATTTGAATTGAAATTCTGCTCTCCTAGTTTTCCTGCAAAATTCTTCGATGACCAAATTGTAAAAGTACTCTCGATTCTCCATAAGCTTCT
>JAJOZX010008883.1:107500-120000 GCA_023014485.1 Bathynomus jamesi | reverse complement strand
TTAAGTGAAACAAATTTTTATTGTTTTTTAATGTTTATTTTGAACATTGTATTAGACTCTCACTAATCAAACTTAAAAGGTTAGAGAGTATTTATGCCTCTTTAGGGGTAAATAGGGAGGTTAATTAAGGTAATTCACGATGAGTTGGACTGGCTAGAGCCCTATATAGTCCGACTTATCGAGTATTTACTGTATATATATATATATATATGTATATATATGTATATATATATATATATATATATACAGGGTGTCCCGTAAGTCTGGACCCATAGGGAAAAATAATAAAATTACAAATAGTCCAAAAATTTATATATAATCTGTTCAAAGTGTCCGCCGTTGTGTCGCACACATAGTTGAAGACGCAATCTCCACTGCGACAGCACTTTCTGAATCACAGTCGCAGAAATTTCTTGACACGCCTCCACAATGCGTGCTTTAAGGTGGAAAATGTTCTGAAGTTTGACCTCGTACACTTTGGCTTTCAAGTGGCCCCACAAATAAACAAATAAAAAAGAATAAAAAAATAATAATAATAAAATAATAATAACATAAAAAAATATTATAAATCCCTATGGGTCCAGACTTACGGGACACCCTGTATATATACCGTATATATATATATATATATATATATACACTAGCAGAGATACCCGGCGTTGCCCAGGATGTAAGGGTGTGTCAAAATAAGGTAAAAAGATGAACAAAACTAAATGAACACAAAACACAAAGTTTTGGTAATTGTTTTTATTCCTTGAAAACATCAGACATTTTGTAGCACTTCAGTGTAAACAATGTTATGTTTTTCTATTGGGTGTCAAAACAAAGATTGCGAGGTGTTCCAACTTTTTTGGGCCATTGTCACCCATAGCAAAAGTCACACTCAAATGTCAAAAATGCAAAAACTTATTCTTTAAACTTATATTTTAAAAAGTTCTCGAAAATAATTATTTTAAGCTTTTTTTTGTGTCAAAATGAAAAAACTATTCCTTAACCTTATATTTTAAAAAGTTCTCAAAAATTTTTGAAACTTTTATGCACACCATTAGATTCCACTTAAATCCCGTGACTTTATGCCGTCATTCAAAACTAAACAAGATTTTAATGTATCATTTACTAAATAAAACTGTCTAGTCTACCTACCTACTGTCTAGTCTACCTACCTACTGTACCTACCCATTTACTAAATAAAACTGTCTAGTCTACCTACCTACTGTACCTAGCTACCTACCTACTGTACCTACTGTACCTACCTACTGTGCACACCATTAGATTCCCCGTGAAAAGTTATATCTGATTCACTACCTTAAACACTATTTGGTGCAGCCATATTCATTTCAATAGAGAACAAACAAACAGACAAACAAACAAACTTCCTCTTTTATATATATAGATAGATAGAAGATAGAAGATATATATATACCATATATATATATATATATACAGGTGGGCGGAAAGTAGCTCCCTAATTTAAATTACATATAAATTATGTATAAATTGTGATTGTATTGTTATAGTGTGTTCTCTAAAGTGGTACAATTGTAACATTCATTTCAGATTGAAGGGTAACATGGCTGAGCGTTTAACACTGCAGGAGCGTGCCCAGTTGGCGGCACGGTACGAAGTTTGGCAATCTGTCATTCGAGTTCAAAGATGGTGGCGGGCCATTCACGGACCACGTGCCCAAGTGGACCCGAAAACAATCAAGAACTGCCACTCGAAGCTCATGACCACGGGGTCTGTGGCAGATGTTCGAAGATGTGGTCGCCCTTCGACATCCAGGGCCCAGGAGACGGTGCAGGCAGTTCAGGAAATGTTCGCGGAGTCCACGAAAGTCAACTCGCCAGGCAGCTCGGGAAAGTGGACTCGCCCGCTACTCAGTACGAACTGTGCTGAAGAAGGAGCTGAACTGGCGTGCGTGGAAGCCGCATTACTGCCAATCTCTCTCGGACGAGGACTGTGACATTCGCATGGAGTTCGGGGAAATCATGCTGGCTTGGCATGAAGACTGGCCCCATCTCTTCCGCAACATCCTCTGGAGCGACGAGGCGGTGTTCCACGTCGGAGGCTTTGTCAACCGCCACAATTGCCACTACTGGGCAGGAGAGGATCCCATGGTTACCGCTGAAAAACGGCAGAATCGGTTCAGTGTAACGGTGTGGTGTGGTATGACCTCAGATTAGGTTGTGGGCCCGTTCCTTCTGCGCAACACCATGAATGCTGAGCGGTACCTTGCTATGTTGCGAAACGAGGTCTGGCCGGTTGTCAGCACATGGGAGAACATCGACGATCTGATATTTATGCAAGATGGCACCCCTCCGCACTTCGCTCTTGTTGTCCATGAGTGGCTGGATGCCCACTTCCCTGGGCGTTGGATGGGTCGTCGTGGTCCACATCAATGGCCAGCCAGGAGCCCGACTTGACACCGTGCGACTTCTTTCTTTGGGGGTGGGTAAAGGAAGAAGTCTACCGCACCAAACCGAGGACATTGGAAGAACTGGAGGACCGAATTCGGGAAGTCATGTCCTCCATCCCGCCGGAGTTCATGCTAAAGTCAGTGGACGCCATTCCTGGGCGGCTCCAGAAGCTGGTGGAAAGAGTTGGAGCCCACATTGAATTTTAGAGAAAACCTACCATGTATGCCTACCTTTTCATATTATTTCTTCTGAAATAAATGGATAATACATGTTTTTTTACCAATCCAAAATAGGGAGCTACTTTCCGCCCACCTGTATATATATATATATATATACCGTATATATATATATATATATATACATATATATATACACACAGGGCGTCCCAAAAAAATGTATACACACTTTAACAGCTGATAGCTCAATTGATGTTTCTTTCTTTCCAAGTTAAACCCATTAGAATTAATAATGGCAGTCAGACTAAGCTTTGAACAAAGGAAATTCATTCTAAAATGCTACTGGAAGTGTGAAAACGCAGTTGAAGTGCAAAGACAGTTTAGGAGGGAGTTTCAAACAGATCCACCAACGCGACTTACCATCACTCGAATTAGAGATAAGTTTGAAGCCGATGGAACTGTTCAGAATGTCCACAAGAAGCGTTCCGGAAGACCACGTACATCGACAAGCCCCACAAAGCAAGAAAGAGTACTGGAAACGTATCACCAAAGTCCAAGAAAACTGTGCGGCAAGCGAGTCGTGAGGTAGGAATTTCAGAATCGTCTGTCCAACGCATTTTGAAGCGCTGTCAATGGAAAAGTTACATTCCAAGATTAGTCCATGCTATTAATGAAGATGATCCGGACCGAAGAGTGGAGTATTGCGAGTGGTACTTGGCACGATGTGGATGTGGATTGGATTGGACGAAGGGGTTTCGTAGAATACCCTCCGCGTTCACCAGACCTCACACCACTAGACTTTTTTTTATGGGGATACTTAAAAGACAAAGTCTACGCTATAAAACCTGCAACAGTCGCTGAATTGAGAGCAGCCATTGAACGAGAATGCACACAAATACCAAACGAAATGTTTCGTGATGTTTGCGATTCCATTGCTTCGCGTTATCAGCAGTGCCTGGACCAGAACGGACGTCAGTTTGAAAACAGGCATGACAAAACAATTAAATAATGTCTGTAGATTCTATTACATTTTGAAATGAAATGTATTTTAATAAACACTGCCTTTATAAGTATTTAAAGTGTGTATACATTTTTTTGGGACGCCCTGTATGTATATATATATATATATCGTATATATATATATATATATATATATCGTATATATATATCGTATATATATATCATATATATATATCATATATATATATATATATCGTATATATATATCATATATATATATATCGTATATATATATCATATATATATATATATCGTATATATATATATATATATATATATATATATCGTATATATATATATATATATATATATATCGTATATATATATATGTATATATATATCGTATATATATATATGTATATATATATCGTATATATATATATGTAATATATATCGTATATATATATATGTATATATATCGTATATATATATATGTATATATATATCGTATATATATATATATATATCGTATATATATATATATATTATATATATATATATATATATAATATATATCGTATATTATATAATATATATATATATATCGTATATAATATATATATATATATATATCGTATATACATATATATATCGTATATACATATATATATATATATATATCGTATATATATATATATATATATATATATATATATATTATATATATATATATATAATATATATATATATATATATATATACGATATATATATATCGTATATATATATATAATATATATATATATATCGTATATATATATATATATATATATATATATATATATATATATATATATATATCGTATATATATATATATCGTATATATATATATATATATATATATATATATATATATATATATATCGTGTATATATATATCTATATATCGTATATATATATATGTAAAAAGTGAACAATGAACAATTCCTACACCATCGTTATATGGATTCATTGTCTTCATGCAGAACTTATGTTCGTATAGTTTTATGTTGAATGTTCATTTTACATAAGAAACCAAAATTGCCTAAGCGAGTTTTTGGTAGAATTTCGATTTATACTTCTTTATTCATTACTGTATTTCCCTAATTCATCTTAATTCATGTTCTTTTTTGACCGCTATCCTTTATTCATCTACCTATTGTCTACTTATGCCCTATCAACTTATCAGTCTATTTTTACTCGTGTCAATCTATGAAACGCAAAACTTTTGCCTTCGTTCTAAAACGCAAAAATACGTTCTCGTATTATTTTTAAAAAAAGTGCGTTCAACCCTCGCAAGATATTCATAAACGCTTAGTAAGTATTATCAGAAATTCCACTCATCCCAGCATAATTTGAACGCTTCTAAGATAAAAAAAGGTCTCCTTTCGCTTTGATTCGAATGTATAACATTATAGCATATTATTTCAGTAGTAGATACGTCAATTAACAATTTGCTAAAATTGTAATTAAATGTAATCCTTTAATATAATGTAATTGATGTAATGTACTTTAATGAAACTGTAATGAACAATAACTTGTAATGTACTTCAGTGAAACTAATTAAATGTAATGATTTAATTTATGATGTAAGAATGTACTTTAATGGAATTGTAATTAAAAAGTGAATATGAATTAATTGGTAGTTGTAATCCATAATTGTAATCATAATTGTAATGAACCAAAACTAATACGTACTCAGTCATGTACTCAAAATTGTGCTGATGTGCTAATACGAAATAATATCGCCTCTATAAATGTCGAATCAGCGATACTACTTGTTTTATTTTATATTTTTTTATTCTTTTTAGTTGAAATCATGTGTTTTAAAAAGGGGGGAAACTTAACCTTCGATTGTCTCCCCCAAACATTAGATTATATTATGCATGTACCATCTTCATTTACGACACTTCATTATAGAACTTCATTATAGAACTTCATTTAGGCACTTCTAGATTGCTCTTCTCATTAGACTTCTTCAGATTAGCACTTCGTCGGGAGGGGCAGAAGCCCCTGCCTCTTTAACTTAAGTATTTTTAGATTCCGGCCTGAGCCATGGTCGAAAGAGGTCGAACCTCTACCCCTGTAAATTCAGAGAAGTACCTGTATATTTTTAAGAAGTAAACTACACTTTAAGAAGTTTTTATCTTTTTCCTTCGAGCCGTGCTCGCTTCAGAACTTAGTCAGAAAAGTCGATAATTATAAAAGAGAAGAATTATAAGCAGAAAGAAAAGAATTAACAGAGTGTCGACCCCCTAAGGCGACCGAAAAGAATTATAGAAAAGTATAAAGAAGAAGCATCCGTTGCAGCCTCCCTAACTAGAACCCCCTTCGAATCCGAACCGACAAAGGGCCATAAGGGGGGGGTTAACATATATATCGTGTATGTATATATATATATATATATATATCGTGTATATATATATATATATATAATATCGTGTATAATATATATATATATATATATCGTGTATATATATATATATATATATCGTGTATATATATATATATATATATATATATCGTGTATATACACAGTGCCCGCGAAAAGTATCCGATCACTCAAGAAAATACAATATTTTCCCTTGATATTCAGAGACACGTAATTCACTTTCTATTTGTTCTAGCGACATCTGGTAACTTTGAGGTTGCTCGCTGATATGAGAGCTATCCAACGCATTCTCAAATTAGTGTTCTGGTAGCCTTCGTTGCGGGTGGCTGTGTCTCAAATTTGTCAGATTTCACTGTTTGTGTAAATTTCTTGATTTTTTTTTTTTTTTTACAGAAAGTGGTGTAAATAAAATTATATATAATGTGTGCTAAAAAACAACTTAAGAGTGATTGTCGAGTGCTATTGTTGCTTTGCATGCATGTGGGAAATCACAGAGACAGATAGCTAAGGAATTAAACATATCCCAAAGTACCGTTAATTTATGGGTTTCACGGGCTATGAACAATGGTGGCCTAACCACGCCAGTCCCTAAAAAACGATCTGGCAGACCGAGAAAAACAAATTCGCGAACAGACAAACTTATGAAACGTTTAGTATTGAAAAACCCAACAATAACTGCGAAAGAAATAAAATTTAATATGAATAATTTGTTATCTGGTGTTTCTGAACGAACTATCCAGGAGCGGCTCCAAAAAGAACTCGGATTACCATCTCGCCATGCTGCTAAGAAACCGTTCATTAATGAAAAAATGCGTAAAAACGTGTCGCATTTTGTAAAAAATACATTCATTGGACTGTTGATGACTGGAAGAAGGTTTTATTTAGCGATGAGTCGACATTTTTGACATTCAGAAGTTGTCCAAAAAAGGTTCGCCGGCCTATTGGCTCAAATAGGATGGACCCTAAATACACCCTAAAGACAATGAAACACCCTCCAAGTGTGATGTTTGGGGTTGTTTCGGTTACTATGGGCGTGGAAACTTATATTTTCTTCCGAAGAACACAACTATGAATGGTGCACGGTATTTAGCAATGCTACAGGATAAACTTCCAATGGCAATGGCAATCCAAAGGACAAAAACATACATGCATGATGGTGCACCATGTCACAGGGCCAAAATAGTGACAAAATGGATTACTGACAATAAATTTGATATTTTGGATTGGCCTGGTAATAGTCCAGATCTCAATCCGATAGAAAATCTGTGGCTAATAATAAAAAATAAGGTTGAATGCCACGACACTGGCTCAGTCGAAAAATTACAAGAGGCCATCAAAAAGGTATGGTGCAAGGAAATATCAGTGGAAGTTTGTCAAAACTTGATTAAATCCATGCCAAAACGTCTAGAACAAGTCATCCAAACCAAAGGACAGATGACAAAATACTAATATAAGGTTAGTATACATTTAAACATTGTTTTTTATGTAAAAAATACAAATTTCAAGGGTGATCGGATACTTTTCGCGGGCACTGTATATATATATATATATTATATATATATATATATATATATATATATATTATATATATATCGTATATATATATATATATATATATATAATCGATATATATATATATATATATATATATTATATCGTATATATATATATATATATATATATATAATATCGTATATATATATCGTGTATATATATATATTATATCGTATATATATATATATATATATAATATATTATATATTATATATATATATCGTATATATATATATATTATATATATATTCGTATATATATATATATATATCGTATATATATATATATATATCGTATATATATATATATATCGTATATATATATATATATCGTATATATATATATATATCGTAATATTATATATATAAATCGTATATATATATATATATATCGTATATATATATATATATATATCTATATATATATTATATATATATATATATATATATAGATATGTATATAATATTATATATATATTATATATATAGATATATATATATATATATATATAATATATATATATGTATTATATATATATATATATATATATATATATATATATATATATATATATATATAAACGACGTAGTATAGAGGTTCTGCACACGAGGAAGAGAAATAACAAACAAATGAACGCTGTTATTTCTCTTCCTCGTGTGCAGAACACTCCTCTATACTTACGTCGTTTCTATACGTTGATATACTGCATGGTCATTGCAGTTAATGTACATATTCACGATTTGCGAGGGTGCCCTCTCAAGGCATTGGTTTCTGCCCTATGTAGGAGAATTACAACTTCTGACTAATTTTTCATTTGTTTGTTATTTCTCTTCCTCGTGTGCAGAACACTCCTCTATACTTACGTCGTTTCTATACGTTGATATACTGCGTGGTCATTGCAGTTAAATTGTGTGTATATATATATATATATATATATATATATATAGTTATATATATATATATATACACAAACTCAGAATGGTCCCTGAGAACTATATGTTAAACACAGACCATGCATGGAACAAGGAACTCTTCTGGGAAAATTAAATCCACTATAGTCCGAATAAGTAAATGGTAAATGACAATACCATAGTTTTTTTCTTTTTCATGATGCTAGCCCGACGTGGGCAACGGGTCGCTCGCAAACAGGTCCCATAAATATAGCTTCCCTCACCAGCTTTGGGACATGGATCTAGTGTTTAAAGCAAGCCTAGTCCCCAATACATTTAGACATCTATATAAGTAAAAGACTCATTGCATTCACGTCGGATTGAATAAATCAAAGAAAAGGGTAAATGTAGTGGGACTAGGCTTGCTTTAAACCCTAGATCCATGTCCCAAAACTGGATCCTGTCTGCTTTGCAGATAGCTGGTGAGGGAAGCTATATTTATGGGACCTCTTTGTGAGAGACCCGTTGCCCACGTCGGGCTAGCATCATGAAAAGAAAAACTATGGTATTTGTCATTTACCATTACTTATTCGGACTATAGTGGATTTAATTTTCCCAGAAGAGTTCCTTGTTCCATGCATGGTCTGTGTTTAACATATAAGTTTCTCAGGGGACCATTCTGAGTTTGTGTATATTAAACGACGTGTTATGTGCCTTGAAAAGTGGACGCTCATGTCCCGGTTGAGGTTTAAATTATGTTTTTTTTTTGGCTAAAAATACATAGTTACCCCTTTTTCTTTGATTTATTCAATCCGACGTGAATGCAACGAGTCTTTTACTTATATAGAGGTTCTAAATGTAGTGGGACTAGGCTTGCTTTAAACCCTAGATCCATGTCCCAAAGCTGGATCCTGTCTGCTTTGCAGATAGCTGGTGAGGGACATGACTCCAGATTCCTGGGATCTTGGGAGCATTGCTCCAGTAAATTTGACCATGAGAAAAAGTAAATTTGGGTTTGGGTTTTGTTCATCTGCTAGACGTTATGCAATTTTTTTGCGTATACCTTCTTGTACAAACCAATTTTTTAAATTACAAATTTAGTTATTTTAAGTTTAGTTGGTAATTCCATATTTAAGAATTATTTTTATTTTTTGTTAAGCTTCAATGTTTGATAATTAAAATTTTATTAAACGTATATTTTTAATATAAAATTATCAGGATTGGACTATGTTCCATTGATCTCGGCCAGGTTTGATAAATTGGCCAGGATAATTACTTGTGCGGTTTTAAGTAATCCACCATGACTCTAGAATTGAAAAGTTTAGTTAAGTTTTAACTTACTTTTACTTACTTTAACTTACCTACTTTTACTTACTCTTCCTTACTTTTACTAAGTTTAAAGCACTTACTTTTACTTACTTTCATTGTACTATATTTACTTACTTTTACTCACTTTTACCATACCATATTTACTAACTTTTACTTATTTTGTATTTTTTCAGGTAGTCAATAATCAATAATGGATCCTAATATTGATGAAGTTGAGAGAAAAGTGAGGGTGTTTAAAGGGTTACTTTTGTGGTCAATGCAGAACAATATTCAAAGAAGCAAAACTGGGAGGAACATTTTAATTCCAAAAAAAATATTTGTTACAATACAAGAGGTCCCAGAGTTTGGGCCCACAGCTTAGATTATTGCAGTAAAGAAATACCAGGATGAAGTGCAGCAAGAGATACGGCAAAGCAGTCATTTAGTTTGTTCACAAAAATGTGCTAGTGCTAGACCTCAGAAAAATGAACCAACTTCATCAACTGCTAATCTAGAAAATGAAACTTTTTCACTAGATGTTTCACAGACTGAAGAAAGTGCTTCTCCTCCACCTAAGAAACAAAAGTAAGTGAGGAATCTGCGCATCGACTAACAAAACTGCTTTAGAGGAATTTGAAAATTCCCAAATCCAGAGACATTGAATGCAATTTTGCGCCTAACAAAAGAACTCACCAAGCTGTTGTGGTTAATAAAGAGAAGAGTCAAAATATGCCTTCAAGTTCAAGTGTTGCATCCAAATCTATAAAGCAAAAGCAACAAATTTGACATTTCCATAGCCCTTTAAGCAAGTGTAAATCAATACAAGAAATCCTGAACAATGATTTGATCAAATCTACATTCAAATTGGTGGAAAAGAAGGATCTAGGGCATGCTGATGATTCATTTCAGTACCAAGTGATATAATGGAAAACATTGCAAATAGTGACACTAATATGCCTGATGTAGATATAGCTGTTGAGGATGAGATGATGATAATCAAGAAGATATTGATGATGCTTCTGATGATAAAATGTTTACATTATATTGCTAGCTTGCACAGACCCCAAAGCATGTGCTTCAGACAAACATTCTAACATAAAAGGTTACTTCAATGTTAAAGATTTAACCTATGTATGCAAACAAGGAGAAAATCAAGAGAGATGGTTTAGAAATCTGAAAACCCACCTGAAGACACATTTAATTAAACTTCAGCATCATCAAAGAGCTGCTGTTTATGAAGTGATGAAAACATCTTCTCGGAACACTACTAAACGCATAGAAGACTTATGTGGCAACATCTTATACTACATAATGAAAACAAACACTGCATGGGCTCTATATCCAGTACTTCTAGCTGTATTACATAGGTCAGGTTGTGAGGTTGGAAATTTGAATCATAGCACACATGCGTGCGAGACAATTTGTGAGCTATTAGATAATCAACTTAAAGAACAAACTGTAAAGTGGTTCTTAGAACAAACTTCAGTAACAATAACAGCTGACATTGGAACAATTTTGGGATTAAGCATGCTAGTTGTATTAGTTATGAGTGAGAAGATAAGACTGTAAAACTTGCTGGGATAAATTTAGTATGCAGCAAATCAGGAGTTTATTTGGCCAATGAAATTTTTGATGTGTTGAAGTCTCCTAATCACTTGAAACTATCTGAAGAAGCAATTAAATCCAGGTATCTGGAATGGTTGGAGATGGGGCTTTTTGTAAGGACAACAAGCCATTTAAAACGAAATGAAAAGTTGTTTGGAGAAAATTTCAAATTTCGATGGGACTTAATGCATCTTGTGAACAGAGCCCACGTTGATGCATTGAAGAAAATTTGTAAACTAAGTGAGCTTTTAGACTTTATTCAGAATCACTCTTCAAATCTGAGATCAGGCCTTGACTATACCAATATGGTTCTTGACAATATCATTGGTTTTAAGAGACCAAAACTCAAATCTGATACTCGCATGGTTAATTATGAATTTGATCAATTTGACAGATTGTGGAAAATTGTTTTTTTTTTATCATCCACAAGAGAAAGAAATTAGTGCCAAGTTCTATGTATTGATTTCCTATGTAACAAAGATTATGTTGCAAGTAACTCAAAAAACCACAGTTAGTGCAGAATTTGTAGAAATATATTTTATAAAGAGGAGGGAAAACTGTTATGTTAAGAGTGATGGAAACAATTTCCAAATTAGCTAATGGAGGAAATGCAAATGATGTAGTTTCTGAATTTAAGCACGATACCACAGGGCAGCAAAAGGAACTAACAGCTGAGGATTACATCCTAAATGAAGTTTACAAATACATCAAGAAACATTCTGATTACTACCAGGTTGCTGAAGTTGCTAGACCATCCAGAACCAGATCTGAAAGTAGTTTTACAAAAGACTCAGTGATAAATTGGCTGACAGAATATATAGAACAGCTGTGGAAAGGAATCACAGAGAGATTAAAGCATTTTGATAAAGATGGATCAACTGCCTGGAGTGAAGCACCAGCTGAAGGTACATTCTCCATTCTTGTTACATTGTTGAACACAAAGGATCCATTAAGCCATCTCATTTGACTAAGCTGTGCAGAATTGTGAAGGAGGGTCCAGCTCCAGGCACTAGATCTGCTGTAATGATCACACAGAAAGCCATTGATCAGTGGCCAGCATACATGGCGGTAAATTCACAACAATGCCTACATGCAGGTCTAACATCGTCCACTGTTGCTGCTGCAATGAATAAATAAACTTAAGGTGAGTTATAAACTG